>JAANSN010000856.1:22487-43987 GCA_036850665.1 Dicranocentrus wangi
ACGTGCCAGTACACTTACGTGCTATTCTGGAAGACAGCATCCCCACCATCGCTTAAATCAGTTTTTCCTATAAAATAAATATGACACTTGTGCAAGTCTCTAAAACCTGTCCTGATGTGACCAAATTACATACCAAAATCTAACCTATTGGACCATTGTCTTAATAGGTAATCTATTTGTAGTTTCATGCTTCCTCATTGTTTCCTCCGTCCGTCTTGTCAGGTATCTAGGCTACACATTCCGGTAGAGCTTATGTCATTTTCCGGGAGCCTGCACCCCTCCCTCCCCCAGTTCCAACTAAGCAGTTCTGCTCCACCCACCCCCGCCAAGCAGTCGATTGCCATTAGTCTGTATAATCAAACAGAAAAATGTAGTTTCATAATTTTTAATCGCAGCAGTCCAAATTAATTTCCTATTGTTATACCCGCCCTTTCTTTTTGCCGGAGCTCCCTTCTTCAAACACGACTGTTGGAGGTAGGAGGAGCAGGAGGACCGTATGCACAACCTCTCAAAAATCAGGCAAATTCTCATTAAAAAAGACTTTCCCATGCCGTCGGCTCCTTCAAGTTTTATTCCGACTTGCTCGGCTTTTTCGTCTAAAGCTCCTCCGGCACTTTCACAATAGTCAACATAACCCACAACATCAACGTTTTGTGTAATGCGCTTACAATTACTTTATGAAATCCCAGATTAGAATGCACATTATTACACACAGACAGGCAGGCATGAGCCACTTGAAGCATGTACACAGATTTTCGAAACACCGCTTGCTTTTTCGTACCTTCAAGGACTTTTTAGAATTGTGAAATTGCTTTTTTTCTTGCTTTTTGTTTTGCTAACTGAAAACATGTTTTAGAGTCGCACAATAATATTGTTTACTATTTGCAAAGAAAATTTTTTATTGTGTATTTTAATCTGGGATAGCTTAATTCAAATATAAAAAAATTGTTCGCTTGACCCCTGCCCTGCTCCACGTTTAATTAGTATTTCTTGGCTAGTTGGCACATTCCTTCCTCCAACTGAAGCGAATTTGTATTTGTACCAGCTCAAATAACATTACCATTATTTCTACATTAGCAACTGAATGCCTGGAGGACATGAGTTCAGAAATCCTTAACAAGCTTCTCGTTACCTGTTTCTCTATTTGTAATCCCTTGTACCAACAATTTGTACCTTTAATAACACTGATTAACCCACATCCCTCCAGCTTTATTGTCTCGTTGTCGAAGTCAACAAGCAAGCATATATAATACATTATTATTGTATCCAAAGTTGTTCCGTGTCCAACCAAACAAACACGCAGTGCAGCGCTGGTTCGTATTTTTTCTTCTTCTCTAACGCTAACCCCAAAATTTTCAAATTCATCCTTCTCTTTATTACTCCGAAATTACAGGGTTTTGAGCTACCACATGCTTAATGAATTGTATTGAGAACGTGTGGCGAGCTGAGCTCTGGCGAGGCAAAAAAAAAATCATTGTCCAGAAGGCATTATTATTCGGTTTTTGTTCACCATGCTGCTGCCCTGTCAAAATGGAAAATTTTGTTGGACAACGACGCGGTCGCGGCCGACCCGTGTACGCACATTATAATGATATGCTTTATTGACTCCTTGCACGAAATATTTGCATATCACTTCCGCATTCGAGTCGCAGTTGTAATGAAGGAAGTAACATGCAATTGTCGAATACAATTTGCGCCCTTGTTTACAAACAAACAATATAGCGGAGCAGTGGATTGGAAAACATGCTAATCACTAGGGAAGGGGTTCATTATGTCTTCATTTTAGTTTCGCTGGCTTTGTCAGGTTTCTCAAGATGATTTTAATGCATATAACGACTGACACTTACCGTTCTCTTAGTATTTCAAGATCCAGCTTCCCTGCGTTTATATCTGTATGAATTGTTTATTAGCCTGTATTGGTAAATAATACTTTTGGCTTTTAGTAATTACAAAATGTCAACTTCCTCCTCATTTTATTTGTCCACAGGTATTCCGACTCCCGACTCGCGAAGCTCTTTAACGGCTCCATCCCCATTGTTTTAGACAGTCTGAAGCAGCACTACTTTATAGACCGGGATGGCAAGATGTTCACGGCACATTCTCAACTTTGTCAGGAACAACAAGTTGCTCCTGCCCGCTGACTTCACTGACATTGATCTACTCCTCGAGGAAGCTCGCTTCTTTGAGATTCAAGGTACTTACTTATTCCCTTCCTCCATCTCCACCTGAAAAAATGTACAATAGTAACAGTAAGAGGAACATTCTCTCATTCTGACTTTTTTCCCTTCTCTCTGTCATCATATGTCACGACATCTTCAACTCCCCTGACAATTTCCTTTTCCCCTTCCGTACGAAAAATCTACTCCTAATTAGAAACTTTTCCCTAGATGAGCTAATCTCTCTCGAGCCTGCCCCTGCCCACCACCACTCTCAACTCTGCTGCCGAAAAAATAAATTCAAGTAATTAAAAGTGTAATCTTGATTACTTCGTTGGGCTTTAATGAGATAATAAAAAATCCACGAAAGGGGTTTTCCTCCGCCTCCACTTGAGTCATCATCCCTAAAAACCCGTGGAGAATCCCACGCTAATTTTTTTTTCTCCCGAGTTGATGAAATCATCATAATTTTAATGAGAGTTAACAAAGATCTCGTATCCAAATTAGTCCAAGATTCTATCCTTATACATAACTTTTCAGAAGAGGAAAAAATCCTGGGAAAGCAAAGAAAGTTCAAAGTAAGAAAAAACGGGCAAAAGTGCAAACGTTTAAATTAAAGTGAGTAATTAAACCTGAGAAAAGGTTACACAGACACGGAGATATTTTATTAAACGAGAATTTTCTGGAAAGTTGTGAAGTCTGAAGAAAAAAGTGAAGAAACCTTTTTGCCGTCACACAAAGCTCCCTCCAGGCCATGTTCTGATACGATGAAATGATGACTACTTTTTTCCTCCACCACTCCCGCCCGCCCGCCACCAAAATCCCTTTCTCCAAGAAGGTTGTGCAGCAGACAGCACTGTTTAAAAATGCGGAAGAGACTCGCCTGGAATGGAATGGAATCCAAGATGTTAATTTTTGCCTGGAATTTAACTGCCACTTTCTTTTCCTTATTTTTGGAGTAAACGCTAAAGAGCTCGTAATTTTTGTGGTGGTGGTGGAATGGAATTGGAAGGGTTGCAATGAGGAAAATGGGGATTCATATATATAGAGAAAAAAAAGTTTGCATCTTCCTTTTTCTCAGCTTATTACATGCCCTAGGGCCTCGGCGGGCGAAGCCCTTTCCAAAAAATTTTGTGTATAAAAGTGGGGAAAAGTTTAAAGGTGAAGAAGTTAATTTGATTCGACACAACCTCATTTCAAATACACATTTTTTTCTGTTTTATTATTTAGGGATGTACAAGCAACTTGAGCAATTAAAGAAAGAGCAGTCGGCATCCAGTGAGGCTGGAGGTGGGCTTACGAGTCGGGTTCCCTCTTGTGGAAGTAATGGAGGAGGCATTGAGTCCGACTCTGGTGTCAACCCGGGATCGGCAACTATAAAGACCAGCCCAGCGTCGTCACCAAGAGGGCCGCTAACCCCGGGAAATCGGAAACCTCTCGGGCTCAGTCACAAATCGACTAATAATAACCACCAATGCAACAACTCGAACTCGAGGAGCCCGTCAATGATTGCGACGGCCGTGGGGAGACTCGCGAGGATGGGGAATCATCATCATCACTTTGTAGAGGACATGATAGCGGGAGACGACGACCCCGAAGAATCACAACACCACCACCATCATCATCATCACCACAGGCGAGCTTCGGTATCCCCGATGACGGCTTTAGAGTCAAGAGGAACTCCGGCGGAACGTGACCTCAGCACTGGAAACAGTCCGGGAGGGGGCACTTGCGGACCTTCGTGTTGGGAGGTGTTGGCAATCAACATTAGCCCGGATCTCGGGGAGAGGATAATGCTCTCTGGGGAGAGGGTCTTGATTGAAGAGGCATTTCCGGAGACGGGTCATGCCGTAATGGACGCACGGAGCACGGTCGCGTGGCATCATGATTCCAGGCATGTGATCAGATTCCCGTTGAATGGCTACTGCAAACTGAACTCGGTTCAAGCGATCACCCGCCTTCTCAACATGGGCTACCAGATTGCAGCCAGTCACGGAGGGGGAGTGGACAGCCAGCAGTTTTCAGAGTATTTATTTATTAGGAAGGCTATCCCGTTGTAAAAAAAAATAATTCGGTCATTGTTCATTCAGAGAGTTGACTTTCCAAGAAAGGCTCTCTCTTAAATTATTTCACTTGATTGGGGAGGATAAATATTGTGCAACTTTAAAATAACTGTAAAACGTTATAGGTATAATTAGTCAGTGGGACTCTCTCACTCCCAAGTTTTACATTCATCTTGACTGTTTACTGTTTAGTAAATGTGGCTGACTTTCAGCCAGTTTTAACTTTTATCTGTATATTCAAATAGTGTCTATACATATCGATATCGATGTAATAATACGTAATGTGTAGTAGAGTTTGTTAAATAGGCTGAGTGTATTAAAGTGTCCGTTCCGTAGAGGAACAGCTAATTTCTCAAAAATGTTGAAAGTGACTAGGAAAATGTTAACATCCGGCTCTGTTGCGTATCTATGAATGTAAAAATATGATTATGCGTATGAGTCGTTTGTAAATCTTCCAAATAAAATCAGTAACATCTGGTGCTTAATGTAAAAAGAGCAGAGAAAAATCAGTTTTTGCCATATTACTATATAATCTCATTAGTGTAATTTCATGTGTATTTTATATATAGTATATAGGTATATTGATTTGTGACTAACCTGGTTTGTTAAGAGCTTTTAATTGTGTTAATTTAATTGTAACGATTACATTCAGAGCAACTGATTCACTGCACGACTGTCTTGCACGGAGGTTTCGTAGATGATGAAACAGGTTTTAAAAGAATTTGATTCTGCTACTCTGAGCGTCCTTTAGTTTCCAAATCAAAGTTCCAAAGATTGAGTAATTATTATTAAGTTGCTGTCGCTGTGTAAATAAAAATGTAGCTGTTATATATTGAATGTAGCGCATCAGTTTACAATAATGTAGCAGTCCATATTCATGATCTCGATGATAATGACTGCTTTTATAAAGATAAAATAAAAGTTGGAATTGTGGTAACAATAAAATATGTATGTCCCTGCGCCTGTGAGTTGTTACGACAGGTGTTTTTCAATGACATCGAAAACCCATCTTCATATGGATATATGATATTACGACAACAAAGACCAAGACGACTCTACTCATGAATTTATTCATATAAATATTAGCATTTCCTGCGTAATGCATCTTAAAAGTCAACTTGACCCCATGTGCAGAGAAAGTGCCACAGCCACACTAATCGTTTTCATTGGAGCCGGAACATCGCCACTATAGAGCATTTATGCATTTGAAAATTACAATGGAAAATATAGAGCTGAACTTGATTTGCTTGGTTGAAAATGAAATCAGGAGGCGAATAAGATCCGGATAGTGACAACTGGCATTATGATTTATAAACTTTCCGAATGTATAGTTGCAATAATCGACCGAAATGGGGCCCTCTATGGTATTCATAAATAGGCATACCTATTATTCCAACAGCCTTTACGGTGTGGCGACTTTCCCCATCCAGTTCTCTGCAAACTCTCTCCGCGACTCATAAGAGCAACACTCTTTGTTCTCTAGTTTTGGCTAATGTGACATCTGCATGCGGTACGGAACACAAGTTGAATTCACAAGGGCGCAGCCATACAGTTACGTTTTCATGAATGTAGATGACGCCGATAATAGCTACCCCAATTCCACGACTTACCTTAATAGCAAAAGGTCTGTCGCCTGTATTCGTAGCTGTGGTATATGGTATAGTGATGAATGTGATGATTTCGAGATGCTACCTGGAAATTGCTCTGCTTATCTTATATAAGATCAAATTAATAATAATAATAAGAGCCCCAAACTCCCAATCGCATCGGGGCATTAGATGTTTACAAACGGAGAGTGACGAAACCATACAAGCAATAATGCATTATTCTGATGATGTGGGGTGGGATGCAAGAAGTCAAGGAGTTCATTTGACTCGGTACTTGCGTTCCGATTTATGAAAATACAATATACCAGGAAATAAAATTCTAGCTTAGGTCAATACTACTACAGCCGCAGAAACAAGTGTACAGATTAGGGTGTGCCGTGTTCAGGTGTATATATATAGTGGACGGACGTTTCTAATCTTTAATTGTAAGGAAGGGTATACTACATAATAGATCACACGCTACGCATAGTTTTACATGCTATCACAGCACAAACAAAAGCAGAGTGCACATCAACAATCCCAATCCGATCATCACACGCAGCTCTGTTTGCTCATAACGTTAATGTATACGATAATGGGTGATATCATGGGAATTACTGGACACACAAAGAAGACACATTTCCCGGATGAGTACCCCATCATGAAACAAATGTTCCTGGACATATTAGGAGTCAACACGCAACTACCTACAGGTGGCATTCTGACACACATTTTCGCCTTAACATCCAAGACGTTGTCCAAGACCCAGGACTTTCCAAAGTTCTCTGATTTTTCGTGTTTCTTCCAAAAACCCTTGTTAGAACCACGCACTTGCAGGAATCTTTCGATTTTAACAAGGATTCGAAAAAAGAGGAAAAAAGTCACCTATTTAACAACCATCATTAGAGATAAAGCACACCCTCTCCTTTTAAGTACAATCCGTCCATAAAAGTTACTTCATAAATCAGTAGCAGATCGAGAGACGCTGCTAACCCAACACTCCTTTATTGTGAGTTATCCTTGTGTATATTTTTCGAGTTTGCTTGCAACCAAACTAGCAGGTATAGAAAAAAAAAGTCAGAGAAAAGTTGGCAAAAGCTATGGTCTCAAGCCAAGCTGGGGATTTTTCGTCCCACACCACCACCACCACCACTCACTAACCATATACGCATTCTCCCACCCAACTTGTGTGTAAGCAAGCAGCTATATGTGTTCGTACACATACCAGTTTTCGCGTTTTTGGCAAAAAGTGAAAGCCCCAAACTTTCTCCAGCAGGGAGATGGCTGGGTAAGTGAAAAAAGAAGGGAGCTGGATGCCGTCTATAGATAGCTTCACACTCACTCAGTCACTCATTCCCGAGCCGCCGAAGACGATGGCTGCTTGTGTCTCGAGCTGGTCCTGTCATTCCACATAACCACTTAATATTATGGTATATTATACATCCTATGCGTTTCAATGTACACAATGTAACAAAATAATACATTTCTTTGTTTATTTATCAACGTAATCATTTATTTGGAAGGTAAAAATAGGTAAAAAAAATCCAATTTCGGCCTACTTTTTCAACCCAAAAAAACAACCGTTTCCATTCTCTGTGCTCAACTCATTTAATGGGAACTCAATTTACCAAATTCCTAGCTGGAAAGTTTTCAATCCTCTTTAGGATAAACATCCCGGAAGCTTAGTCTTAATACAAAAAAGTTGCAGTGTTTGGAATACTACGGCGAACAAAAGAATTAATTTTCGTGATTACAATGGGGAGAAATCCAGAGGAATCCGAAATGCTTTCCGAGTGAAGACTACGACTTTAATTAAGATTCCATTTGACATGATAGAAATCAACTGAAAAGTCTTAATGAAAAGTTCGTTTTAATTATCGCCATTTCAAACACTCGTGTTTTCTCTTCCTCAATTCCTCTAGAAGGATTTTTTTGCAAAAGTTACTCATTTGTCGGTTGTTTTCCTTCCGTGTTTGGACAAGTGAAAAGTGGTCCCTCAGAAACATGCCAAACTCAGACTACAAAATCATTCACGTCGTGTTTTACATCTCGTGTGTCAGCCTGCCCCATTAAATCTTTCTGCGACTACTAGTTCGCAAGTGGAAATACGTAATAATTCTTATAGAATGTCCCTGAAAAAACCCTGAGTTTAGTGTTATCCGAGTGTTATTGATTGGGCTCTTAAGATTAGAGGGAGAAACCCCCAGGAAAACATTTCCAGTTTTGAATGGCACCAGTGTGCCATTTGTGCCCAAGATCATATATTTTTCAACAAGGATTTCTCATTTCCCGTGATTTCCCCTTTGTTTTACGACCCCTTTCCGCCCGTTCGTCGTATTGCTAATGGTGGTGTTCCAAAGAAGTACTGTTTTTCGAACAAAAAATACAAATACCTCGACGTTTTTGAGACAATATACTATACTGACCACGCTGGCATATTGATTGTGACGCGTGGTGATGTAACATTTTGAGCAGGATTACTGACAAATAATACTCAGAGCAGCAAAGATGAAGGAAGTCGTAACCATTCAGTTGAACTGCACTCTTCCAAATTGCCCAAACATATCCGAGTTTATTGGAGATGATCCAGTGTATGTTTATGACAAACCTCAAAATATAGTCCTCATCAGTATTTACATTCCCCTCTTTCTCGTCGCCCTTATAAGCAACATCCTCGTTATTATTGTGGTGAGCCGCTACCGCTGCCTCCGAAGGTAAGAAATTGATCCTAAAAGTTGTAGAAAATTATGTACCATATCGAAATTATACTTGTCGTGTCATAACCGTTAGGAAAATAATGTTAGCGGGGGAGAAGGGAGAAAAACGGAACGGGTAAACATATACAGGCGTGGTGAAAAAAGAAATTCCGGATGAAACCAAAAATAGATGGTTGTTCCACCGTGAAACGAAGGCGGTTGGTTGCTCTCTTATTTCACCATTACAACTTCTGGCATGAAACGACTGCTGGGGATGACGGGAATGGTGGGCTTGAGGCTGCTGAGCCTGAGCGAAATCCTTCACATTCCCATCATCACATTTCACTAATATTTTTCAACTGTAACGTTATTACCTACATCACATCGTTCCTTTTTCATATGACTCCATTCTCACCTTCATATGACAGCCCAGTTTAAATAATAAAAAGCAGCGTTGCATTTTTTATACAAAGGATATTGCCTCGAAAAATGGAAATTCGCGTGGAATTCTTTTTTTATGATTTAATGAAGCATAAGAAGCGAGAAATCTAGGTGGGTACACAGCACAGCAGCAGTCCCATGACAAGTTAAAAGAGAAAGGATCAGGTGAACTGAGAAAATTAAAATTGTCTTTTGCATTTTCCATTCATTTTTTTCCTCAGACAAACCCTTCCTGGTGTATTTCATAGAATAATAAAAAAAGAAGACATTTTTTGAAGGTGAACGACTGTGGCTTCTTTCATTTCACGAAAAAATCATTCTCGGTTCGTTTCATGTCCCAACAAAAAAAAATAATTGTTTCTCGTGAAATCCTGGGATTTCCATTTAATCAAGGTTGAGCAAATTTCTCTAAAAATTTGCATTGAAATATATTCCCCCCAAAAAGTAGCAAATTGAAGCAGTTTTCTTTATTACTTGGAACAAAAAAGCGCTTTTCAAGGCATTTTAGGCATTCCCGGAAGAGAAACACACGGATTTTGCAATCGCTGTGTAATTTAATTTCCCATTCCATAAATTATCTGGCATCCCTCACCTCATTGAAATGTCGTCATTTTCTCCAAAATATTACCCTGTTTTCAAATTATAGCACTACTTAGAAATGTAGACAAGATGTTGCAACGATTGAGTGCTCCCGGCAGTTTGTTTTATTTTGGGTAGACGCTCGGCTCGACGCCACTTTCCAAGGTACTTTTATTTCGCTCTGATAGCACAATGCTTTTACAAATGGGTCCTCTCACAGGTACCTACTCCCAGCCCACTTGACGCAAGACGCAATAAAACAAATAGGCAGTGAACCACCACCACCACCCCCAAGAAAATCCAAGCGAATCCTCATAAAGGTTTATCCTTCCTCGGGCTCCCTTTTGTCTACACTTTCAATTCTTGCTTCATCTCTCAAGTTTCAAGGGCACTCTTTAAAAAAGAAACGTTCCATTTTGCCTGGCATCACGGTCGGTGGTTGGTGCACAAGTCAACCATAAGCTTATTTTTTCTGGCTGGAACGCTCCACCGAATTCAGGTGATTCCTAAGCCCTTTTGAACCAGACAAATTGAAGGAAGAAAAAAAGGCAAATGTATAGTTTCTTCTTGTGTTGCTGACCGGATCAGCAAAGGCTGGTTATAGTTGTGTTAATGATATTGGGAGACAAATAGAAGCCAGATGTCACCTCTTATGGATTCGCTGAGCAAGTACCTAAATGTCTCTCTGTCCCTCTCCACTCGACCATTTCGACGTTTGACATGTTCCGAAAGTTTGAGTAAAAATCGACAGTGCTTGAATGACTTTATTCCTGTCAGCCCTCTACAATTTCACGAGAATTTCTGAGAAAAGAGGAGCAATCAAGTCTTGTCACGTCGATCCGATTATTTTGTTATGCAGAGTGAAATTGGAGGGTATAGAGTACATTTTGTAGAGCATATGCGTAAGTATCAAAGCTGGCAGGCTGGAAATATGTTCTTTCTCCTTTGATTACAGAGAGAAAGTGGCTATTTCACGAGTTTTATGGAGCCGGTGAGAATACGGAACGTTGATTTTTTTCCCAGGCAGACGGTACTTATATTCACCTATATTATCTTTACAAATGGGAGGGGAAATGGTGAGTGAAAGAGTAGCTTGTTCACTCATGTCATGTTAGAGTGAGTGTGTCTAGGTGTGAGCATGTAAAAATCCTGTAATGGTCTGGCACTCGAGCAATAAAAGGTAAATTAGAGGAGTTGTGTCTGGTCAAAGTCAAACGTCAAACAAGTTCCAGCTGGTTGTACACTGCCTTGTAATAAAAAATTTGTAGTTCGAAGTGCCTATTGTACATTTAGGTGTGTTCAGGTAGGCAGGTGCTATAAAAGAAAAACTCATGAACTTGGGGGTGCTCACACAATGTTTTCATTTTTAATCTGCTCCATCCATGTATCACTATTTTGTTGATATGAAATGGAGTGCGTAGTTTTTTCAGGAAATGGTGCAATTGTCCCAAAATGAACATCAAAGCCGGAGACAAGTACGGATCGCATGACCCGTATTTCACCAACAGACTTGGTACTCGCGAAACATATATATATGACATTATGGCACTTTCGCTTCTCAAGCTTCGCCCTTGTAGAGTTTCAGTATAAGGGTCCGAGTTTTGTTACAAAGGAAATTGCAAAAAGTAGTGCCATATAAAGCTAATCAGATTGTCGTTGAAGATATCTCTCTCTGCCTGAGCCAAGTAGTGTGCTGTAGTTGGCTGTAGATCATTAGAGATTTGAGCCCTACATACACTTGTTGGATTTCCAGATTAATTATGACCGTGGCCCGAATGATGTGTAATAGTTCCTAAAAATAAACTTTTATATGGCTTGCCACACGCACGCTGTTGCTCACTTTAACGATGGAAAAGAGCAGCCGACGATCCACTCATTTGGTAAGGTCATTTAGGGACAGGATGACTGGCGATTGAGAGCATTGGGGTTGCTCTATACATTCCCTATTTTATGTGAAAATTGATCGGCTGTTGTATATTGTTTTTATTTTAGTCCTTCTCCTTAACCCTTTTAGCTTGGAAGGTATTATCCAAAGAGGAGTTGGACGTTGGCCCGATTGAGTTTCGAGGTCAAAAGTTGAAAGAAAAAGGCTTAGCCGTCCTCCTCCTAAAGGACACTCCATTTTATTGCTTTTGAGTGAATGGATCGATAAGATTAGCTACCTATATGTATATTCTTTAAAATGGTCATAAAGTTTTCGATATAGGTATATCTTAAATTTATAGGTATAAAAATGTTAGTCCTCAATTCTCTGCCCTCTCCTGTGTCACCCCACATATTGACCAATGAATGGCACACCAAAGATTCGCCCTTTAAAATGTCTGGAAAGTGTATAGCCAAGCCTAAAAGAAGTGATGTTGAGGTTTCTCCTCATCATGTTTATCTCCCGTGTTTTGTGTGAAGCATCAATTTTAAAAGCAAACCCGTGTATTATGTAACACGAAAACACATTTTGTGTAAACAATTCCAGACCTCTTACAATCCACTCCATTACACACACAGTTTCGAGAGGAACGGAAGGAAATCTCTGACTCGCCCCCTTGTTTTCTCCTAATTCAGATTAAAACTAAAGCAAACAATATCCGAGTCTAAAGACAATGACGCAAACAAACGGAAAGTGCTACATGATGGATTTAGCCGGGCATATACTTTATGATTTTCTTCGCGAAGCACATCTGGATTTTAAAAAGGGATTTTTTTGCACAAGAGTCAGGAAACCAACTAATTTTTCAACTTTCCTTCCTCCACTTTCTAGACCCGGCGCTTCCAGTGAAAACTGATGAGTCCAATTTCTCTCTCCTTCAAAAAACGTAGTCATATGCACTCTCCATTTTTTTCCTGATGAGTAATGCCCTCCACGGGAGAATGCATACGAATCAGGGAAGATGCATTATTATTATTTTTTCTTTGGAAAGTGGGCCCGAAAAAAATAATTTACTTGAGAGAAAGGTATAGAAGAATAGAATGGGAGCTGCGGAAGGATATATATTAGCCCGGTTTTTTCGCAATCCATTGTGTTCTCCCCATTTTCCTAATAACTTCCCCAGGAAGTAAGGAGCTTGGCCTGTTTTGCGCTATAGGAAACAAGAAGGAATAGCACATCCGTGCCTTTGAGTTGAGTACTAGTCCCTCCGGAAAGGAGGAGGAAAACAAGAGGAGGAAAGGATTTGTTCATGTTCATTACGAGGAATACAATACAAGAACAGCATATAGACACTGTAATTACACGCCAATTACTTATTACCCATTTTTCTCTTCTTCTTCTTTTTTTTCCAGTGTAACCAACTACTTTCTTGTGAACCTGTCTGTGTCAGACCTGCTGGTGACTTTGATATGTATGCCAATGGCAGTTGGACAAGCCATCCATTCCCTCTGGGTTTACGGTGACTTCATGTGCAAATTAAGCAATTATTTACAAGGTAAGTAGTGAAGGAGCCCATATTACGCTGGTGTACATTGTACTTTGCTCTGTGCCACATTTTATTATGTCGTTGTCGTGAAACGTAGAAAACGTCTTGTCGTCAGCTTCTTCTTTTGTAGAGTATAGAATATGTAGCGTATTTACTTTCTTTTTGCACTAACAAGCACAAGCACAAGCTTGTGTTGTGTTGTCGAGCCTGGAGAAAATGTAGCCTTTTCCGTTTTCCAGCAGTTAGTTACGGGGAAATGTACGACATGCGGAGAAAGAGATGAAATCCCACATCAATTTTCATACATGGATACGCTCCACAATTTTTTTCCAGACTATATTTTTCTAGACATGCGGGTTCTGGGTGAAAGGGCATTATTATAATATAATTTCTTGCTATCCCGGACCCTTAAAAACTTCTTGTTTGCCTTCGAATCGAAAATGAGCTTCACTTTTAGAAAATTCATGCGCTTACAGTAGTGCGGAGTTGTAAAAGTGTTGCAAAAAGGTTTGGCATGGGGTTTTCCTTTTGCAACTTTCAAGTCACAAAAAGATGTTGTTTTCTTTCTGCAGGAAATAGCTTTCAAGATTAAAAATTACCAACAAGACAAGACACATAACTTATTAGACTGAGATTCAAGGCCCTTCGTTCAACTTTTTCTCTAGAAATCTAGCTAAACTCAGAAGAAACGTATGTCCAACGCGAGTGAGCTGTAGTATTCATGCTCTTTCATAATTTAAAACGGAATGTGTGTGTGTGTATCTCGTTTAAAAATCGATTTCCCGGAACTAGCCCAACTAAATTTTTTACTGTCAGAAGAGCGTTACCATTCCAGAAACGATATTATTTATAATGACATATTTCGCATGGGCCCAACTGGCTCATGTGCCGTGTCCGTGTCTCCCCTTTTTATTCAATTTCCTGCCTAATATGTAATATATATGACACTTTGCACAAAATTTAAACCAATTGCCCCATTTAAAGGAGCGACTAAAATATATATAAATCTGATAATATTTTATCGTTCAAACTTTCAACTCGTCCGCTTTATTAGAGATTGAAAAATGGGAGGAAAATTGTCAGATTGGACATTGGAGTCAGACGTTTATAATTCCACTCCTTGCCAATCAGATTTTTTTTGCAGCCCACTTCATTTCGGGGCGCTGCGCTCCCTCTCAACTCAACCCGCTAATTAAGTATGCGTAGGTAAGTGGTATAGAGTTCCAAAATGTGATGAACTGTAAAGAAATGGTCGGCCCAGTAGAGGAGTGCGGTTAAATTTCAATTAAAGTGGAACCCTCAAAGCGCACATTGTACATAAAATGTAATAAACGTAAACTCAAGAGTCCTTCAATTTCCACACCACTTTAATGTGAAAACTTTGGTCCGTTTCCGGAACTCTCTAGGTTCTCTCAAATCTCTAGAGAGGCTGTCTTTGATCTTGGTTGGTGCATTTTCCGTGAGGGTATATAGACTGTATATATGCAAAGAGGAAAAATGATGGGACCATAATGAAGTCAATTTGAGAACGGAGAACATGCTCACAAGAGTGCAGTAAGAATATTAAATGGGAGTCGGCAAATTTAATAAAAGCTGAAAAATTCCTGAGAGACGGACGGGAAAAGGCACTCGCTTGGCGCTCTCTCTCAGCAACCTTGGTTCTGTCTGACGGATTACGTGTAATTATTGCATAACAGGATTTTGCATATTATTAAAACAGCTAATAATATCCTCCTCCTAGCCCGTGACTGTTACGGATTGCCCTACCTACCTGAAGAGAGGGATTCTAGAAGGGGAGGGAGGATTTCATGAAATTACAATGCGTCAACTGGCAAAAAGCTTTATTGCAAAATCAGACTTTTTACACCAAAAGTAGGCGTACACTTAGGGAGACTCAGCAGCGTTGATCCGAGAATGAAATATGTCCAATACAACAAACATCAAAGCGTGATCCAGTTTCTTGCATAACGTTATTCATTCAGTTGCAATCCGAGAGAGTTGCCATTGTCCCTGATGCATGCTACTTTGTCGAACATAAAAATACTCGCGAGTAAGCTGAATTGAATCATTGAAACTATATCTGTATATTCTTGTTCGATTTCCTTTTACCATATCGAAACGTGATATTGAAATAATGGATTGTACACAATTGGCAAAGTTATATATGGAGTGATTTTCAATAGAAAAAATCTATTATCAAAAATTTCCTCTATTGTGTCCTTACTTTCGTGACATGAATGCCATTCCATTCCAGCCAGCTACACGCTACACGTTTCTTCCGAAAGAAAGAAATGAGTTGTAACAGGGATCATTCATTTTGCAACATTTCATTATGATTATTATTACCGTATTCTTTGCATTACGGGAAGGTGGGTAGAAAGAAATAGAATTGTTAATGCCTCTCGGTCACGAATGAAGGGAGACCCGTGCAATCCATTTTTTCTACGCATTTTCCCATCCAACCCGAAATAAACAGTGATGTGATGTAAGGTGTAGGGAAGGAGGTGATGAAAGGATCTGAGAACGGTCTTATTATTATTATATCTGGCTACATTTCAGGCTATCCGTCCATTTGATCACTGCTTATCACGGCACTTGAGTATTATTGTTGGATACAAAATCCTTGATATTCCTGGAAGGCATGGTCGGTCACGATAAGAAGATTTTAGTCGGACGCATTTTCATCCCCTGCATTCGAATTTTCTTTTTTCCTTAAAATATTCCATTATATAACGGGAAAGGTCTGCCGACGTGATAAATAGCTGCTAATCTTTGCCAGTGGAAACGCTGCCAAGGATGAGGGGCATACGGGCGTAGGAAAATCGTTGATTTTAATATTTTTCGCAGTATTTTTTGTAGGCGGGTTGCAGGCAAAGAAGCGGATTAAAATAAAAGGGAAACTTCTGTTGAAAACCCGGGGAGATTTACGCATAGAGCATCAAAAGCTGTAAATGAATTACTACATACTTTGAATTTGCCAACCCACACATTTCGAGTTGGTATGCTGCTGCTATCCGTTTTTTGTTTATTTCCCCGAGGAAAATGAAACGAATTGAAATGATGGATGATCGGATTGTACCCATTTTGGATTTTGAATATATATATTCTACGAAAAGAGTTTGCAAAGTTCATTGAGCACAAAATACAGGTGAAACGCAACGTGTTGGTCCTCCTGCCTGCTTGCTTGTGTACTTTAAAATGTTACAAAAGTTTTCAAGTGAAAAGTAATTTGTATTTGTAACGGAAGGCGGGCAACGATGATCTTGCGATATGCATAGCTTTCTTGAATTTTTTTTGCAATCCAGCTTCCTCGCTCAGCTCAGCTAACAAAGCGAGTGTGAATTGATTTATGGTCTTGACAGGATTATCATAATGTTTTGTGTACCCAAGCGAAGAAATAAATGACTTTGGCGCAGCCTTCAGAAAAAAAAGGAATCACGAGGCTGATGTGATAGCCGCACACTTTTTTATGGGGGGAAACACATTAAGATATTAATATCTGGATGATCGTTTACCGCAAGCGTCGCCTTTTCTTCATCGCCACTGCACTCCAACTACTCCAGCATTTTGTCCATTAGTGGATGACACTAAAGATCATCTGGGGAGCCGAAGTATACTATTTTTCAAGTTGCACGAGAGAAAACACGTGTCACCGAGGTTCCCCGTGGACTTTTTCCGAATGGAAGTGGATCTCATCTCGTGATCATAATACCCCTTTCGTTTACCAATAACAGACATAACAAACACCTGGGCGTCCTCTAATGGCTCATCTACTTGATCCCTCATTAGTCTGCCCAGTAGCCAGAATTGCGTGTACTATCGTTTTTTCCTAAAAAAACGTCGAAAGTAGGTTCACTATTTTTGCTTGTAAAAGAAGGAACCTGCTCCAGCTCTACATGCATGGAACTTTTCCCCCCTTTTTCGTCACGTTCTCATAAAATTCTAATTGGAGGGTAGAATTAGGAGAGAAAAAAAACTTTGGGCGGATTTTTTTTAACAGAAAAAGTTACAAGTCATGAATGAAAGTTACATGAATCGATTGTGCTATTCGCGTAATCATTTTTAATGGCAGAAACTCTCCAGGCATCCCCGTCTCCAGTGCACACGTCTCAGCAGTCTCGCCCAATGTTCACTAGACATTCTTTTTTTTTTGCTTTTTTTAGACGTTGTCAACTTTGGAGCTACGTCAATGCTTTTTGCTCAGCTTTCTTTTTGCTTTATTTCGCTATTTATGCACGTATATGCTCTGTGTGTGACCATCGGATTTTGCTCATGTGGCACAATCCTCGGGGAAAAAGTTGGCTTAAACCTTTCCAAAGTTGGTATATATTTCCAGCCAAAAAAATACCTTGTCATCCTATCCCGTTTTCGTCCGCTAGGCTTTTCTGCGTTTCGCTTTAGCCAGAAAAACCAGAGGCTTTTCGTGTTTTTTTTGTAATCAATCCGATTTACTCTCAATGTCCTAATCCGATCCCTCTGTTTGATATTTTTAACTGACGATGGGCAGCAGAAGAAGGTAAATGAACCAAAACTCTTTATGTTTCAGGGGTAGCCGTGAGTTCCGGAGTGTTTACGATTACGGCGATGAGCTTGGACCGCTACATGGCCATCAGGCATCCGATGAGCAGGAAGATCATTAACCGACAGAGAGCCAGAAAAGTAAGTTTTTGATTTCACTACCACCCTGTGTTTATCAGTTTGTCAAGTTACAAGAGACGAGGGGAGTTTACATAAGAGGATTGGATGTTTGGTAAAAAAGACTTTCACTCTCAAGTGAAAGTCAACATGATATCTCGATAAACAAGATATGCTCACAGAGAATCAACTTTTTCACACAAAAATTGGGTCGAATTTTCTTGCACTCAAAAAGGCTGATGCGCAGAGGTTTGTATTACTGTCTACCAACTTTGGATGCTTTTTGAACGATTGCGTCACAAGTTTGAAGAAACTGACAAACTGAGTAAATTACAAGAGTTATAATTGGAATCGGCATGAGTTTGAAAAAAAAGTCAACGTAAATTACAGGAAAAAAGTTGGCGATAGTGTAGGTATTTAGAAAATTCTCAAGGATTTTGATTTTCTGCGTATGATTCCAAGAATGTAATATGTTTGTCAAAACATTGTCAAACAGGATATGAAATCATTTATGGTTCACTTTACTGCAAGCATTTTCCCTAGCAAACAAGTCTGTTGTGACTGTTGTGAGTCGCACTATGTACGTGGTGGAGTTGGTCTTTGTACATAAAATTAATTTACGCCGAATTTTATTTCCCAACTCCTATGTAATCAGGCCTGGTTGAGGTGTCATGTTTAAAACTCCCACACGCGAGGGCCGATTGCTCAAATGATCAAAAATTTGGGTCAAAGGACTTTCAAGAAAAACCTTAGGTTCTAGGACCCTTTGATTGCATCCCGTATTATGTTTCTGGAAACCATTTGATCTGGAACATATACCTAGTTATCTGGTTTGTATTTTGTAAATACATGTGGCATTGTGGTTGAATCAGGCGTTTCTCTCTTTTTTGTCCACAGATCATCATCCTGATTTGGTTCCTGGCGCTGGCACTCTTTGGTCCAATTCTGTTTATCCGAAAAACTGAGGGATTCCGATTTGCATGGGATGTCGACTCGCGAGAATTTCTGTATTGTGTGGAGGTATGTATGTAATGACAGCATGCCATATCCTTTCGTATGCATTTCCCGTCCAAATTAAATTTTCCCTGAAAAGTGTTGGGTGACGTGACAAGTGACATTTCAAAGTGGGAAATGGGAGGAGAACGAGAACACGGACGGAGAGACCGTGGGAAACGTGAAACTTTTTTTGTGAAGGCGGATATGATTACAGGGTTGGCTTTTTTATTCTGTTTCACAGTCATGGCCCGACAACCTCTCGCAAAGGACGTTTGGAATTTTTTGCTTTATCTTTGTATACGCCATCCCCGGAACGATCGTTGTCATCGGTAAGATAATAAAATGCATGTGAATATAAACTCAAACTTTCATTCTCTATTTCGGAACTTGTGACGTGGTCTGCACCACCGTTTAGGAGTTCCAAAATTGCAAAAATATTGCACATAGGTTTCCCGAGTCTGACAGTTAACTTCAAATAAGTATCCTGTTTTGAATTTTCTGAATATCCTGAATATTTTTCAAATGGAAAGTAAGCGTCGACAGAAATACAAGGGGAATGAGTCAAATGCAGAGGTTTGTACTCTGTCATGTCACATTTCCAATCCTACATTTTAGAGCCACTTACTAGCAAGCAGGCAGGCAGCCATAGCCAGCTGAAATTCCTGGACTAATCCACACGGATGGGAGGAATCCATTATCTTTTTTGTATTCAAAATTGAAGAATCCAGCCAGACCCCTTTAGGAATTTCAAGTAAAATGAAAAATGATGAAACGAAGGAGGTTGTGAGGAACTAAAAAAACTAGCATGAAACGCGTAAAGTGGTTCCGTAAATCCTGTTATACATAAAAGCTTTTCATAGGTTCTGTATATAACCCTTCCGGTAGAGAAAAATGAATATTTAAAGCATTAATGGGCTGCAAAATCTAATTTTAAAAAAGTAGGAAGTCTGCAATCCTCGCAATCTTCAAATAACGTCATCGTACGCTTTGGCAATCCCCTTTAGTACTTTCTTTCTTCCCCCACATTTTTCATGGTGAAGAAAAAAAGCTCTCGAATCAAAATCAAACTTACTTGTGTGTCATTACTTTAAATGAAAATCGGATGACAGTCCCCCTATTTCCTCATTAGTCTAATCCAACTAAACTCCATACTCTCGGGATAGTAGTCTACGATAACTACTACCGCACATTTCCTTTTATTTTCTTCGAATCTGCGTCGCTCTGATTTATTTACTCTTACAAAACTTCTACTAAAAGAGCGTGATTTGTGGTTTGGCAGCATACTCTTTAATGGGATTACGACTTTGCTCTCGTCATCTCCTCCCCGAGTACCAGCTCACTCACATCCCCTCCACTGGCGGCGCACACGGCACAAACGGGAACAACAACAATGTGCCCGATGTCACGCATTCTTCGGCCAACTCGTCGTGGCAGGTGAGCCTTTTGTGCTTTCAGCATGGATATTAAAATTAATATTGCAATCACCTTGTCGGCAAGCTTGAGCCAGGCACTTGGTGTAGCATTTTCCAGGAAGCCCACGAAAAGGATTACCTATTTAATTCCCAAAATGTATTTCATTTCAATTGTGTCGTTCGTTACGTTACATCTAAAATTTCCTTTGAATTTTCACTGCAATCATGATACACTTGTAAAATAATATCTTCTCCTCGCAGTGCCCCCTCCTCTCAACTCCCAGGAAATGGAGGATTTTCCCACAAGTCCCACTCCAAATTAGGAAACTCGCGGTTCTTGTGCTAGGCAGACTGGAAAAGAGCGTGATAGACATAGTGTGACAATTAATACTCCTTAGACGAAATCCGATTACGCCCTTATGAAATATTAATGAGATTCGTCTCATGGAAAATATTGTTGTAGGTAATATTCAAACCTATGGCCTTGGACTATTTTTAATACGCTATTTCTACGCAATACACATACACACACTCGCACGTACACACTTGGAGTGAATTTTGGAGAGCTACTAACGGGGATTCTCTTAAAAAACATGTTGTTTGAAACGGCTTCCATTAGGCATCAACATCTTTAAAAATCTTCTTAAATCCACTTGAAAACTGGAAAGATGGGGCTCTGAAGGGTTTTCTTTGCAGCTCCACTGAATCGCTTTTTAATAAAAACCAGAAAGCTGCTGATGAAGTACTTACCTGAAAATAGCTTACATTCCCGTGAAAACAAAATGCGCTACAGAAAACCCCAAAGTTTCACGTGCGGAATGTTTCGACAGAAAATTAGAAGCTCATATGAAATTTGTCAGTTGAAAAAGCGAGAAAGTCTGAAATGGGAGGGAAAGTGGCGCATTGCTTCTAACAAAGTAACTTCCGTTTTTCCCCTTAAAAAAGAAAAAAACTCCTGCTGCGCGTCGTATTTTGAGTGTTATAGCTGTAGCATAATGTTAGGTAATGTTTTACTGGCTAAAATTGCCGAAAGGAGTGTGCTTGGAGGAACCCTTTTCCCGTCCCAGTTGAGCATAAACAGTGCAAAAGTATCACTTGAATTGACTCGTTTCTCTCTCGTTAGGTTTACACAAAACGAGTGAAAATACTGGATAACGAAAAAAAACCTGTTACCGTTATACTTGCTGAATAAGGAACCTCTTGTCAGAAATGGAGGCGGCGGTAAATGACACACAATTTCCGTGGCAGGGTTGTCCCTTAAAATATAATGTTTTTAGCTTATTGTAAAAATGACAACAGAAATAGTTACTATTAATGAAAGAAACTATACTACTCCTAGAATTGCTTCTATGTCGTTCTCGTTCTACTCCCCTTTCACCAGGAAATGAACGCCTGTGAAGGGATACTAATTGGGTAGTTCTAGTATAATATGTACTCTACTCACACAATGCACGTGTCACTTGACTCTTGAGTGGAGACACTTTTCAGACTAATAAAGTTGTAAGTTAAAACTACAAGGAGGAGGA
>JAANSN010000857.1:0-43983 GCA_036850665.1 Dicranocentrus wangi
GACTTTAAAATTCTGGATAATGCCTTGGTCGAGAGGTTGGCTAACTGAAGTAGTGTTTGGAGGCAGAAAAAGCAACTTGACATTTGAGAGTTTAACTGATGGAGGGTGACAAGGGCAGTTGTCCAAAACTAAAAGAATTTTACGCCTGGCGTGCTTCATTCTTGAATCCAAATTACCCAGCCACTCCACGAACAGAGCACTTGTCATCCAAGCCTTTCCATTAGCTTTGTATTCCACTGGTAAACTCTCTCTGCATCTTAGCTTTTTAAATGCACGAGGATTTTGGGACTTGCCAATTACAAAGGGCGTAAGCTTTTCCGTTCCAGTCATATTACAGCACAACAGAACTGTAAGCCGTTCCTTAGACATCTTTCCACCTGTACATTTTTCATTGCGGACTGCAAGTGACTTGTCAGGCAGCATTCTCCAGAAGAGTCCAGTCTCATCGCAGTTAAACACATTTTCTTTCGAATATTCCTTGGATATTGGTTCCCATTTCTCAGACAACCAGGAATTCACAGTCTCGGTGTTGACGGCTGCAGCTTCTCCTGATATAGAACGCCAACTGACATCGTGCCTTGCTTTCCATTTCTCCAGCCATCCAACGCTTCCTTTGAAATTTTGAACATTTAACTTTTCAGCAAACTCTTTTGCCTTTTCCATAAGAATGGGACCGTTGATTGGATGGTTTTGACTTCGTTGAGAGTTGAACCATTTCCAGACAGCTGCATCAATTTGCTCAAACTCTGGTCTCCGACATTTTTTAGTTGATGCTCCAAACGAGTTGCTTTGAAAATCCTGTTCAATTTTACCCCGAGCTAACCAAACTTTATTTATTGTTTGACGAGGAATGCCTTTCGTCTGAGCTAGATTTGACTGTGACTTGCCACTTCTAATTTCGTGAATAATTTCTACTTTCTGTTTTAAAGTTAATGACTTACGTTGCGCTTTTAATTTATCACCGGGCTCCATCTTATTGAAAAACTACTAATTAGATTAGCTGAAAACAAAATGTGAAGTGAATTCTATTGTAAAATTAAAGTCTTCAGACGAGTTGGTTGTGCGAGAAGCAAAATAAGCACATTTCAGTTTCATTTAGCGTTCGCTTTTTGACAAAAGTGTCAAGTTTGCCGCCCGCAATCAGAAACACGATATGCTCTTATACGGATAAGTTTTTCAATGGAAAATAGGGTCTGCGTACTTTGGAAATCTGTCCCTTTAGTCGAGAATCCACTATGCAGAGATGCTCCAATTAGGAGTATAAAATACATTGAAAAACGAAGGGCGGGTTCATACCCTGCTACAAAATCGAGAATGCTCCTATGGCGGATGCTCTAATAACGCGTTTGCACTGTACCAAAAAGCAAACGATTCGTATTCGCAGCAGATAGTAAACGCTAAGATTCCGATTCTCCCATACTGTATATGTTTGCTTATATCGCGTCCCCATCCCAATATAAAATACATTGAAAAACGAAGGGCGGGTTCATACCCTGCTACAAAATCGAGAATGCTCCTATGGCGGATGCTCTAATAACGCGTTTGCACTGTATATGTAGTAAAAAACTTTTAGAAACCTGTAGAGCCCCACAAGTTTTCCTTTAAACTTTTTCTTTTATTTTGCACTGCACTGGACTGGAAATGAAAGTATATAATATGCTAATATATACCTCTGCTATTATTATGTCAGTAACAGCAGTAACACAAATAAAAGGAGGATTGCATTTTTGGAAGCATTTGTGGGGAGTTGTGTAAAAAAACTGGTGTAAAGTAGGTAGAAGAAGAGAAAGGGTAAAAAAAAATGAAGATTATGTCAATGCAGCTTTTTCATACCACACAGAACTGTTTTTCATAGGAGAAATCATAAGCCTGATCATTTATTCAAAGAACTGCTGAAAAACCTCTAGTATCTAGTTTAAAAAAATGTAATTGTAGTAGTGTTCCAAAGGCTAAGAAAGATGAAAGAGAAGGGAAAATGGGGTGGCAAGAACATTATCTTTAGTCCTCCATTAAAGAAAACTCTCTTTAAAGAAGATATTGTGTCAGTCTAAAAAAATTAAAAAAAAAAGTTCTCCGAAACAGTTGTTGTAACAGAGAGAGATTTAACATGATGTAGTACACCAGGTAGCTTATAGTGTAATAATTGTGGAGAATGATAAAAAAAAATAGAAACTATATGTGTACGTACTTACACAGTCTACTTAAATGTTAAATATTATTTCTCTTTTCAAGGTAATTTATAAAAAAAAGTATATATATTTATTATATATATTTGCATGGAGGATTTTTTTTACACAACCCCGAACAACATGAAGTTTTAAGACGTTATAAGTTTGTATAATTTACTAATTTTAAACTATTCTCTCTGAGCACAGCATCATAAAAAGCACCGCGGAATCGTCATTATTATGATTATTATTATCTTGAATCAATCTACTTTTAAGCTTGTAGATATTCTCTAGTGATTTTTTTGGTTTTGCTTTTTTAGTTTCAAGAAGGTGTATTTAAAGGAGAGAGTTGGATGGAGGAGAAGCAAGGAGACAAAAAAAATGTCTAAAAAAACGTTTTTTTTTTGTTTCTTGTGTTTTTTTTTGTAAATTTTTTTTGTTGATGTAAAAAACCATTTATTATTATTATTATTATTATTCAACCATTATTTTCAAGACTGTGATAATAGAGCCGAGCTTAGAAGACAAGCTTGCCTCCTCACGACTTTGTACTGTTGTTTTATCATACTGTATTGTTATGTTTAGGAAAAAAAAACTGTTTCATGAAAAAAGTTTTTTTGTTTGTTTGTTATATATAATATGTAATACCTAGGAGGATTCCTAGTTTTTAGCTATATTTTAGTTGAAAAAATTAGATAACAACAACAACACACATATTATATTATTATTACTGATTAGTTAGAAAAGAGGATGGAAGAAGAAGGCCCGGTTTTCAACTACTTTTTCTGTTTATCATGTGGTTAAGTGATTTTAACTATCAACTATTTTTTTTGATCCAAGAAGAGTGAAAAAAAGTAAATGTAACCCGATATTTTAGCCGCAGCATCAGGAAGTTATATATAATATAATTTTAATAGAGGTATAGCCAGATTTTGATAGAGCTGCGCGCGGTGAACATAACAGTTTTATATATTATATATATGATTTAGTTGAAATCGGCGTTTCAGCAAAAGCAAGTATATATATTATATTATTAAATAAATAATATAAAAAATGATTACATGTCAATACTCTCCTAAATCTCACGAGGTGACGAAAAGGTTTAAACAAGTTTTTGTGCCGCTGTGTGTTTGATGATGATGATTATTATTATTATTATTATTAATTGTTGTGGTTTTTTGAAATGAGCGACCGCTGATTTTTAATGTTGTTCTTATATTGTCAGTTGATTTGTGAATGGGTTAAATTATTATTTTATTTTTAAGTCGCGATATTATAGAGAAGGAAAAAATTCATACGTTTTGATGTTGAATAAAAACTATATAGAATATTTAATGTGTATTATTCAAATAAAATCCATGTCTGATGAAAAAAAAAATTATTTGATGAGAAAGTGTTGTAGTTATTTAAGTGTGTCTTTCATTTGACCTCCTTGCATATTAAATGTTGCAACCCTGGCATGAATGAAATTTATGATTTTTTATGACATGAGGAAACATGTAATTGTGTATAAAGTTGGACGAGACTTTGGTTTCGAGCTGGAGACTCAAAGACTGGAGACACTGTCAACTGTGTCGTGGTTGGCGTAATCATCATCATGAAACTGGAAGTTGACATGTTGCGAAAAATTTTCCTAGAAATGCACTTTACAATGAACACAAATGTCTGCGAGTAGTTTCGTTGATGATGTGACGCATGAAACATTTTTTTCACATGAAAATTGTTGTGCTGCGAATGCTGACACTACCATTAGACGCAATAAACCCACACTTTTTACTAAAATACGCCGTTCTTTCTTTATTGAACGTTACTATATTCCAGATAGACATTTTTTTTTGCAATTACATATCTCTGCAGTTTAGGTTTTTAGTTTATATTATCTCGGTATTTTTTTCCCATTCTTTGGCACTCACTCTCAGTCTGACATTGAACCAAATTCGTTGATAAAGTTAGAGCTCTGTTAATATATAAGCATTACTTACAAATAAAATATATGAATGCAAATAAGTTTTTTACGACTTGTTATTACTCCTAAACCTTACACGGAATATCAGTGAAAGCTACTTTTAAAATATCATATCATAACATTAGCAGAAATAAAATATTATGATGGCTCGTCAGTTCAGATTCAGCATATGTTATTACCTCAACAAAATTAACTTTGTAATCAATGACAGACCTGTAGACTATTATTATTTTATTACAGACCATGTTGTATTGTAAATATCAAGTACTAATGATTGTCAAAATGGGGGCTTCAAGGCGGAAGCGATGAGAATAGGGACCGGTGTGACGACCGCGAATTTATTAAAAAAACAAGAAAGAAGAACTAGCAAGCCGACCCGGTGTACCCACATAATTATTATTATTGTAAAGTTTTTGAGTGAGCAAGAGAGATTTATATTCGTACACTCTAAAAATAAAAATATCGATCTGTTTCTGTCATTGATTAGTGGTCCTACTTCTGCCTGTATCCTCCTAAAACAAGTTGCTATTTAATCCTGTTTCTCCAAAACGAAGGCTGCTCTTGACGGAATATATACCTAAAAAGGAGAGTCCGATTTAATTGCATTTTCAAGTAAACCAAAGTACTTATAAACTATTTGATTACCATTAGAGAGTTGCGACGATTGGCGAATCCATCGGGAGATGTAAAAAATTCAGTATTTCGGTCCAATCGGTTGTGGCCTCCAAATTGGTCGGAATCACTGTCAAGAGCAATCTTATACTTGCCAGGTACATCGACGCCAATTCTGAAATATTAGTGAATGACAATACCACACATTTTAATGTACGCACGCACGCACTGTGGCACTTAACATGCTCTGCAACTATGCTCACTTGTAGTCAGGGAAGCTTTGTGAAGGATGGAAGTTGAAAATAAAAACAAGGCCACCACGCTCAAATACAATAACTTTGTCACCCTGATGCTTCCAGCTTACGTAGCCCTAAATGAAGAAAAAAATATAAAAGTGGCTTCGGTTACCAACAGAATGAGTCAACAGATATTGTTAACCTTTGTCCACCTGACAAAGTGATAAGCAAGCGTTAAAATGTCTCTTCTCTACCGAGTCTTTATGGAGCCATCCATGTTTGCCTTCTAGGTTGAGCATGGCTTCGTCGAATCTCGCGAGAAACTTATATTTCAGCAGCTCGTCATCTACAAGTTTGAACTGACGTCGGGCATAGTGATATGAATCATTGTTTCCTGCTCTTGGAAAGTCAAGCCACTCGGGATGTCCAAATTCATTCCCTATATTTTCCCCCATTAACAAGAAAAACTACTAACACTGGCGCCCACGATCCGCATAAAGGAGGAGGATACATTAAAGGTATATTTTTTCATTAATGTAAACGTACCAATAAAATTCAAGTAACCTTCCCCACCAAGTCCAAGGGTTATGAGACGAATCATTTTGTGCAGTGCGATTCCTCGGTCAATCACACCGCTTGCGTCTGAGACTGTAGACATGTGAGTATACATTTCTTTGTCCATTAACCAAAATGCGATTGTTTTATCTCCCACCAGTGCCTTAAATCCAATATCAATTGGAATAGAATTGGTATTCTCATCGTCAGTTTGTTGACTGACACCTATGCAAATGCATCTACAATCTAAATTGCCTGCATTACTATACCTGGTCATGACTTTCGCAATACGCGACAGCCTTCTCCTGCCACCGCCGATTGGTGAGTGTGTGAATAATATTGCCAATATCCCAATCCTCGTCCGCACATTTTTTCAAAATCTCAATCCATTTATCCGGAATAGCCATAGCTAAACGATAGTCAAAACCGCCACCTCCCTCATGAACTGGTCGACACAAGGCTGGCATTCCAGAAACATCCTAAGATAACAACAACAGAACGTGAGTCAACTGTCAACTCACACTGTCCCAAGTGTCCTAGTCGTCAACTTAGTCAACGACAGCAATTAGTTTACCTCAGCAATCGTAATCACATCTGGATATAGTGTGTGCAACATGTCATTCGCCAACATCAAGTACACCAAGGCATCAGTGTCAGTGTTCATTCCAAAATATTCATTATAGTCTCCAGAAAATCCGTGTCCCATCCCTCGAGAATGATACAGCATAGATGTCACACCATCAAACCTGCGTTTAAATATCCCTATGCCTGCCTGAATTGGCTATTTACAGTGACAAATGGGATTTAGCAATAGAACGATTCATTACCTGAAGCCGTCGAAGCAATACTCTTCCATATACCATCGAAGATTTGAAAGGAGGAACCGTAGAACTTCGTGCCTACAGATAAAATGTCAGGTCAATAAATAAACATCCCTCGAGTCATGCAATCATATTCGGAAAGTTCAAATACTCGTTGTAGTTGAATAGTCTTGAATCCCACAATGGGTGGTCTCCCTTTGCTCCATCGTGGAAATAGCCAGCGTTGGTGCCATCCCACTGATTCAAACCGTCCAACACATTCTTGGAGGCATGGGAGTGGACCACGTCCAACAAAACCGTCAGTCCCATAGAATGAGCCGTGTCAATCAGTCTTTTAAGCTGATCTGGAGTTCCATAGCGGCTGTCAATTTGTACAAGTAATAATATGAATTTAATTAGCACCACAAAAAGTGCAACTAACCATGAAATGGATAATGGAGTTTTTATTTACCTTGACGCCGCAAAAAATGAGGTTACTTGATATCCGAAACTGGCATAATACGCGTGCTCCATAACTGCCATCAGTTGGATTGCATTGTACCCTGAATGGAAGAGTTAAAAAAATGGTAGAATAAGTTCCTTTCAACATTAATAAGTACTTGATCATGATTACATACCCAATTTTTTAATTCTGGGTAGCACATTTTCAGTAAATTCGTCATAGTTTGCTACTTTTGGTTCGTCCGAAGCGATACCAACATGGCACTCGTAAATTTTTAAACTTAAAGGCTTCTTTGGACGATCATGTCGAAACTGGTGTTTCTATAAAGTGAAAAAAAAATGCAAGTGACACTTTCAACAATAGTAGTAGGACATGGGAATGGGAATGGATTTCGTTGATAGGAGACCTACCACAGGTGGGTTGTAAAACAGCTGACGAAAAACATAGCCTTCCTCCTTCGGTGGCTGTACAACATAATTCGCCCAAGGGGACAACCGCTCGAGCTGATTTCCGTGATTATCCTTTACAATTACCTGGAAATAATCCAAATAAAAGTGGTGTTTAAATTCAAAATTCTAATAATTTCAAGTTTAGGGTTTATGGTTTACCTTAATTTCGCTCATGTGTGAAATTCTAGGAGTACCATCCGCATTTGGTGCCAAAGTCAGCTTCCACTTTCCAAAATCAAGCTTTTCATATGGGTATTCCGTTCTATTCCAGTTATCTAATTAACAAGATATTTCATAATTTCTTCTTTTTTTGTTACTAAATAGTAAATTAGTATCTGTAATATCTCCTTTTGAATCAGAGGGAAGGGAATTTTAAACAAGCATTACAAATAATACAGTAACTTCAAACTTACTGAAAGCTCCAGTTAGATACAATTGCTGAGCCCCTGGAGCCCACTCCTTTGCCACGATGCTGCCATCCGGTTGGACATGGATCCCGTACTCCTCATACCCCCGGGTAAACTTCTCATACCCTCCCTCCTTGTCCTTGATACCCTCATTCCAGTCAAGATACACTGCGTACCTGTATTTAATTAAAATCATCCCAAAACTGTCACTACATCCTTATCCCACATAAAATTGCTGTGACTAGTTCCCAATTACTTCACTTGACAGTTCGCTCACTTACCGCTTTCTAATTTCATATTCGAAATGTCTCAAGCCATCATCCGAATCTACCAACTGCTTTATTCCTGGAATAGGGACCTCAAAGGGGTCCATCTTGGAGTATTTTCCACCCATCTTCCAACGATGACAGGGACAGTAAGTACTACTACTGGAGGGCGGGCGACTACCGGCAACACTGACTTACTTAATTGTTTCCAAACCTTAACACTGACTGAAACCGGCTAGTTGCACTTCAAAATGTCACACAAATATCTCGTCGACAATGATCTCCAAAAACTCCGCACACGTGAGCAACTAGTAGTATCTAGGTTCTGGACAACAAAAAAAAGGTGCACGCTACTCTCTCCAAGAAAAATGTAGAATAGTAGAGAGAGCGAGAGATGGATATCAAAAAAGATTAAGCCTTTCACGATAACGATGATGATGATGACGATGACGACAAATGCCTAAATCTGGTTTTTGGTTATTAGCTTTTGAGCTACTACAGATTGCCATCCACTTTTAATAATGTTATATATGTTCTCTCCCTCTCCGTCTAGGATTCACAATTTACTTATTTTTGCAACAACTAACATAACATGACATGGATGCATGCTTTTAACTTGACTTGTTAATATTCCCTAGCCTATAGTAAATAAATTGTTATATAACATTCGCCACGAAACGAAGCGGCGGCTTATAGTCGGCGTGTGTGGAAGAGGAGCACATTGAGCACATGCACATGAGTAAATTAAAAACGTGCAAATATACATAAAAAACAAACTGATTCCTTGGCCTTCTCCTCCTGAATTCTACAAAGAATAGAGAGCTTGGATGGATATGGAATTGTGGAGTTGGATGTTTAGCAGAGAGATCAGGCAGGAGGATCAGTCAGGAAGGATTATGCACATGGTGCAAAGCAAATCCACAACATGGGCATGATCTTCAGCCAGCATGGATTGGATGAATATACTTATATATCGTGCGTTGCGTTGTGAAATTGGAAACAAGTTTTATACGCACACAACATGCATAATATTCCTTCCACTTTCCATCCACTACCATTCCTTCCTTTTTTACCGACGCACGAGCAAGGAGGTATCAGGATGACAACTCGTGCACACCACTAAAATGGCTCAGCTCAAGCTACAATCACATCAGCATAGTAGTGCGCTAAAATTTGGTTAAACTATAAGATCATCAGAACTTACAATTGGTTACAAGTCTCGTGAATAAGAGGGTTTTGGTGGGTATGCCGTTATTATAATTTTAATGTAACTAGTAATTTTGCATTTTGCATGATACGCGTGTTTTACGCTTAAAATTGACATTGGCGATAGAAGTATTAAAAGTTGAATTGTTACTTCTTTCTTGTTATATTTTTCCTTTTCCTCGTCCGACATCCTCCACCAAGCAGCCGAGCCCCGGCTCAGAAGAAGGCAGCAGTTGTTGTTGTGATCTCCCCTGTGCGAGAAATTTGAGGAACTCGTTGCACGGACGCTTAGCGCTTTTTCTTTCTTAAAATGTTGCTTAATGTACTGAACAGGAGGATCAAATGAAACGTGCTTCAGATTTTAGTGTCCTCTTGTTGTATATTTAAGCCCTACACACAAACTACGAAAGCTGATAATAATAATAACCGCTCCAATAACCGAAGGTTAAATTAAATTTCAATTATTATGCTAGCAATAAGAATGAGAATAAGATGCCGCTATTTATATCATATCACTGACTTGAGTTCCCATCTTTCAATCTGCTTAGCATGCTTGGCTCGCGGTGTGCTCGAGTATAGCCTCTGTAAACTGTGCATGTGTCCATTCATCCTCGAGCAGAGCAGACAGGCATAGGCATGTTGTTATGGCTCATAAAATGTCCTTGAAACTTTTGGTTTTGGGCTGTCACATGCACGGTGTAGTAGAATAGTGTGATGGTGATGGTGTTGAGTTGAGAGTGAAAAGAACAGGCACCACCGCACCACTCTGCCTGGACTACTACTCACTGTTCTGATCTGATTGGAACATTTTACCATTTACTCTCAACAACACCGGCAATTTAGCGTCGCAGAAATTTGAACTCCATGATAGAAGGTCCAGATGGAATATTTATAAAAATGTACAAAAATATCCTTCGTTACCCAAAGTCTGAATGAAATTGGTGGATTTGCGCAGATCTCGAAATATACCCAAGTTTTAAAGATGATTATTGCAAGTGTGTGTCGCAATTTGAAGGTGGAAAGTGAACTAGAATTGAGAGCGTGTAGCGAAAGGAGAGAAAAGAGGGTTGAGGAAAGTGATAAGCACGCAGTTTTTCAAAGACAAAAGACATTTTGCAAATACCATCATACTCATACTCATCATTAGCCAGTTTTAAATAATTGTCATAAAATCTTTAAGTGATTCTTGAATACCAATTTTTTATCATTTTCCCCTGCTGCCTATTAGTCCAGTTTCATGATAGCAGTCTCAATTAAAAGGAGCGCACCAATTATTAAGAGATTAAGAGATATGCTATAGTTTATTTATTATTACAGAACAGCTTGATATATACGCATACGCATATTACGCATACCAAAGACGGAAGTACTGAAGACAGACAAATATAACAATAATAATAATAATAAAAGTATATATAATAACAATACATCATATACTTAATATTGGAACAATACAATATACAATCTTCACAAACGAGTACAATAAAGATAGGTGATTAGTGATAGATTTTATTGTTCCTTTTCCTTAGCGCTTTGAATAAACGGCAGATCCATCAGCTCTTCGACCCCAAAAACCCAACGCATCGGCGTCACCTTCACCTTCGTCTTCCGAATCTTCATCCTTATCTGAAGGTCCTTCTGGTAAACCCATTGGAGTCCATCCCTTGCACTGCTGAATTTGATCTGCGTCCTCCTCTGTCATTTCCTGAAAGAAAAAATAATTGCAATGTTTTAAATGGTTCGTCAACCTTCACTGATCACCGTCCGTTTGTAGTTTGATTCGCCTTACATTTATTTCAATGTCCAGTGAGCGCACACCACCGAGTCCTGAAGTTATCGGGAAAGTAACGCAATGGTACTTTGGATTTACAGTATTGTCAGACTTGAAACGTTGCCGAAGAGTGGGAATGGTCCCATTCCAATCTGTAGTGTCTCCCTGAAAGCGTTCATTATGTATTCATTGAACCTGAGCATATACCTGTTAAACCTGTTAAAGTGGTAGGATACACCATGTTCTCCAACTTACCGACTCGCAATTAAATGCTAAACTCCCGAAAATAACTCGAGGTTCGTCCTTAATACCCATCGCCACTAGTGTGGAGTAAACGGACACGACATAGCATTCCTCCGAGTCGACCTTTTCCTTGCTACAGACAACAATGTAATCGTTTCCTCCGTAGTGAACGATAACTGGGACATGTGACTGGCCATCATCTGCAAACATAATGATATACTTAATATGCCAAACAAATGCTAATAATAAGAATATTGTTCAAGCCAGTAAAACTAACCAGAAAAATACTTTTGCTTCAGCGTGTAGCGATACATTCCGGTCTCCCGTGGTCCTGTTCCAACAACAGGCACGTGATGATCATCCTTTAGATGCTGGACAATGTTCCATAAGGTAAAGTCTTCGTCGGAAGGACAATCGGTGAAAACGCATGGGACGCTATCGCTATAAACAGTTTAAAATAAAATAATAAATCAAAGTATATAATACCTATACAACTTTGGTGGTTACAAATTATAAGAGTTGAAAAATTCCCAATCGCAACTTACATCCCAAGGCAGGTTTTTCCGTGCCGAGCCATATTTTTTCCTCGAATAGCCTTTTCGCAAACCTGGGCTGGACACCACAACTCAGCTCCGTCGTAAATCAATGAGTAAGGAAAACAAAACCCGCCTTGCAAAGGTCGCTGGCACTTTCTCGGATTCCAATTCTTATATTTCCTGGGAGCATTAAATTCGAACTTACAGTGAGAGTTTGTATCGAAACACTCAAAGCAAGTTACATGACCAAAATCACAAACAGGGGCTGTTGGAGGAGGTAATTTGCCACATACGCTACACGCAACTGCGTCCAGAATAGTAGGAAAGTCAGAAATTTCAGCAATTTTTAAGTTGTAGCCTTCCATATCCAATTCTTTTGCCATTACGAAAAATGTAAAACAAAACAAAAAAAATTACGACAGTGCTATGAGAGTGCACGGAGAAGAAATGTCTCGTAGCAATTGAATGAGCTAGCTAGATGAATTAAAGGCAAGAAATTCAGTACAAAAAAAAACGTATGAAAGTTGCGAAATCTTTCACGGCGAGGAACTACTCAATTCGGAGTTGAAGTCACACCGAGCTCCAAAACTGAAATGAAAGCTTCACAGACTCTTGGCAGCTATTTTAACTACAATTTCGAAATCGAATACACTCAAGACCAACGTGTACCAATCATGTTTTTCCAAAGTCCAAGTCCAACGTTTTGACCATTTCTATGAAATAAGATGGTGGTTCTGGTTCCAAAAATTATGTATGCATGCGTGTATATGACGAAAGTATTCGACTTTAGACTTTGGATCATGAATCATTTTGCCAATAATTTAAATAAGTTGTTGTTCATTCCATGAAGAAACTAAACACTCAGAAATAAAAGGAATTCAAAACGTTTTCCTTCAGGAAAAATGCAAATTATTAGTAGCAACAAGAAGTCTTGTAAAATATGCATAATATGAATGGTAAGGACAAAAACCATCATGCCCAGTTCTCCTTATTGCAACATTTATTCCGCTTTTAAATTTGCATCCCGAAAGGAATTGAACTAATAATACAATTAGCTTTTGTGATATCATAATAATTCATATATTGTGTAATTTATGCTTTATTTATTTATAGTGTAATATGCTGATTCGCGTGTGGTACCTTCTAAATTAACAGCTAGAACGTCGTACAACCAACCTATGATTTCTTTGTTTGTGTAGGTATATATATATATGTGTACTTTTATATATGGTGACATATTATAATAACCTTATCTACATAGTAATTTATAATAATCATAGTGCCATACGAGAGAAAACATCATCATTGTTAATTGCGTAAAGACTATTATAATTTTTTTTTACTTGAGTGAATAAACCTGCATATTATATTACCTAGATATATATTTCTGGCTGTTGATACAGTTGACGCACTTGCCATTCAATAGAGTATATAGATTCATAATATATGTTTTATAGATGATAGAGGGATAGTCAGTAAGTTATAACAATATGATGATGGCGTCATATAAACATATACACCACTGAAAACAAGTCGTAAAAGTATTAAAAACATGTTTGAGAGACATTTCCAAAGTTAGGTAGGTAGGGAATAGGGAATAGGGATGGATGGACAACAATAGTATTTTTTTAATAGAATTTTACTTTGCTTATTTGCAACATTTCATTCAGAGCCATACGAGTGAGTGTTTCCTTTCGTTTGAATTGTGTAAATAAATAAAAAACGCAAAACAGACAAAACCCATGGAGGGTGGAGGAGGAGAAATTATTGTATATGAGTATATTGGATATTTTGGGCATGTGCTGTGCAAGAGCAAAGAGCACTATAGTATAATATAGAGCTCAGGTTACACTGAAAACAAACGCCAGTTCAGTAGTTACACTTAGTCGTTCTTAATATTTTGCTAGAAGGGTGGGTGCTGACAGCGAGTAATATATTTTTTTAACCTCCTAAATATCTTTTACAATGTTTTTTGCCACGTAAAGTGACTATACCATATACCACACTCATATCAGAGATACATGCATCATGCTTTCATTTAGAAAAGATAACATGCAGCAATAATAAGTATTATTATTTAAACTTGTTGGTGTGACACGGCTAGCTACGTTTTTTTTACCAACAGCTTGTCTAACATATTATAATGTATTATAACTTGAAACTGATATATTTTTCATAAGTTTTTTGTGACTTAAACGCTCTTTTGTAGGTCTTGTTTCTTCCAGGATCATCGCATGCATCGTGTTGACTCGTCTGGACAGCTCTCTTTTCTGCATCCATGAACTTTGTCCCTGCCTCAATTTTTATGAGCATGTTACATCGCGTATTATTACCACGTTGCTCTGTCGTCAAAAATATAATCCTTTTAGAAGAAAACACGTCGTAAGTCAGCAGCGGATGTTATCATGTTGCATTGGGGGCAGAGTTTCTTGGAACCCTGGAATATAGCATGAGAGCCCAATTAAATTGCTTGATTGCCCAAGTGTGCCGATGATGCGATGATGATAATAAAATGCATTAGATTTGGGAATCATATTTCACCATGACGTGCCATAAAAATACACTTACCAAGCTGCGTAGCCAGCATAGCTCACAATGGACATGCCAACATGATATCGAAACCACGGGCTTTTTGTACTTGTCCTGGAAATATTAACAATCATAATACGACTACTATAGATAAGGGGGCTCAGAATTTGTGACGCCAACTCACAATCAATTATTATTGCTAATAATAATAATAATAACTGCACCGCATATATACATACCTTACAAACAAGACAATGATTGCCGCCATTAGGATTCCCGGATTTTGATTCTTTCTCCAGCTCTCGAACTCGATTCTTCAGAGCCTGAATGATCATTTTATGATTTACATTTCCACTCAGTTGATCCGAAGAGCCGTCATCACTAGCACATAAACTGTTCACTGGAGACTCGCGATCTTCCCACCTATAAGAAACAAACAAGCGCTGGGTTAGGGTTAGGGTTAGGTAGGAGGAACTGGAGGAAGTTAGTTTCAGTGAGAGATGGGATGGGAGAACAATCTGGTGTGGGTTTTCGTGTCAACGCGTAATACCTGCTAGTATCCGAGTTTCCATCTTGATTCCGAGCTGGCGTTGGCGACCTGCTTTCTGTTCTGTTCATAGCTGCATGAATATCTGCCTCAGTGTATTGAGTATACCCATAAGTGGAGGTATCATCCCCGTCAACAACCACCTCCATTGTATCATTTTCCTCCTCTCGTCGGCGAGAAGTTGTCATGTTCAGAGCTGCAACTGGAAATATGCCCCAACCAGAAGATTCATTTTACAAGCAAAGTCTTTAGACGACCTGAAATAAACATTTTTTACTCGGGTAGCATTTTTACTAAGCATTTTTTAATAACTTACTCGGGTAGCTTGATGAAGACTCTGCATGTGATCTTAGGTGGCGTCTGCTCCGCATCCAGTCGTACTCGTCTAAATCGTGTCCGTCCCCATCCCCATCTCCTTCAATATCCACTGGCTCATCCTCATCCAGCATATCCCCATTATGATAGCGACCATCCTTTTATTTTCACAATCAAAATTGAGAATAATTTGATTAGTAAAATTGAGAATCCACAGAATACCCACACCAACACACTGTCTGTTACGTACCTTTCGTAAACACGCTTCCACATGACCAGACAATTGTTCAGCAGGACCTTGCAGCGGTATCTGACAAACTGGACACGTGACATGGGGTCCACTTGCACCACCACTCTCCTCCCGGCGTCTTCTAGTCTTAAGACGTAAACGTGAGTGACGATTGATACGAACGCGCTGATATGTCTATATGAAGTTTAAAATGCCCATTTACCAATTATCCACGTACAACAACGCCCACAAATCTACAAATATATAATTAAGAGTGTTCTTGCTTCCTACCTCCCATCGCGAATCCTGTGACATTTCCGCTGGACTATCCTTTTTGTTAGCGTTTGAGGACGAATCCGTAGAGGACGAGGATGCCAATGGCTCGTCCCTTCTCTGCTGTTGACGATGCATCCGGCTGAGACACATTAACTGCTCGACTTCAGACAACAAATGCGATTCCATGTCTACTGGATGCAGTGACATTTTACAAACGGGACATGACAACTCGCCAAAGTTTCTCCTCCCTGAAACACATTTATTAACATTCTCACATTTAGTCTGTCTTCCCCTTAAATTCCTCTCTATTACTCTCACAATCAGAGTGATACTCGACTGATTTTCAATACGCTAAACCCGAACCAAAAAAAAATCCAATGACCACCTTCATTTCCCCCAACTTTTCAGGGAAACGACCCGACGCAGCGAGAGCGAATAATAGAGCCCCTTGTAGCTTCACACTTGTACACGGACCCCACGCCACTCTATTTAAACGGGAGAAAAGTGGGAGGTAATCCAGTGATAATTGGATGATCATGATCTGACAGAGGGATGCGGAACATGCGGATGCCAAGCACCGTATTTTTTTTAAACGTCCCTTCAGTATTTACATTGGAATGCACTCATCTCATCCATGAAATCACTTCCACTTTGTTCCAGAAGAGGCAAACTGGAAAATGTGTAAAGTGGAGTGAGTGCAAGCCACAGTCGACATTTTGTGACGGAAGGACAGCATGAGGTGAATTGAGTTTTCGTTTGTTCGACCTTGTGTTTCGGGATTATCAAAGCTGTCTCACTCCACGAGGTCTGGCCGCTTGCCCAAAAGTTCCCACACGCTCTCATCATCGTGACTCCAACCAATAAAAAGACAACTGTTTCCAGCTTTGGAATTCCAGATTAGAAAGCACATTATTACATGGCAGAAATCGGTATTGAGAACAGAAATTCATAACTTCTCGATTGAACAAAGAGCACCAGGATTTTGCTACCTATCCAGTAGTATACAGTCACCTAGTTATATAGTAACCAGTTGGTATACATGTACTTCCGCCGCGGCGGTATTGTGTGGTGGTCTTTGTTTTGGGAATTTGTTTTCGGATAAAAGAAGAAAAATGGGAAACAGAGAAAGATCTATTTGATCGAGAAAATGACAAACTCCTTGACTTGCCGATGACTCGGGGAATCCCATCTCGCTCACTCGCCACAGACCCATGGATAAAGAGATGATAAAAATTCTATCGAATTTGGTGAAACAAATTGTGTGAGCAGAGCAGAAGAGGCGAAAAAGGAGTCCGTCCGCCCGTCCGTGGGCTCCTTAAAGAAAGAACATTTTGACCCTATCGACTTCTAAGCCACTGTTTAGTCGATTTCCAGGGAGAGAGGAGGGAAAATAACAGGATTATGTGCAATATCATCAGAGTCTGTCAACCAAGTTGGCCAGGCTTAACTATGTGGAACAATGCATCCATCTAGTCATCTTTCTCTTTTTAAAAGAAGAGTTGCCTTGGTCGAAAATCTTCTTTAAGCATGATAACACCAGAACATGGCTTCATGACAGAGAGAGAGAGAGAGCAGCAGCAGCAGCAGCAACCCAACGTGTGTGTCACGAATATTGCACTTTTCTCCATCTCCTCAGCTTTTGGTGACCACCACCACAAGAGAAAGTGGACAAAAGGGAGCAGCGTATAACAACTTGAAGGGAACAACAACAAACAAATAAAGACTGGCTACAACACCGCTACCACCACAACTTCCTTATGCATTGATGATCTTTGTTTCTTCTGGCTCTCATATACCACATACTTTTATCCAATAAAGAAGAACATAATAACGGGGGAAAATATTTATTGGTGGTGTTGTGTGAACAAGCCAGAGTGGAGTCAAGGTGGAGTTATGGGCTTTATTTCAGATGATTATGCTCTTCTCTCGACAAATGGACAAACAAAGCCTTCCTTGTGCCTTATGTATATCTCTTCTACTACCCAAGAGCATCTTTGTTTGAGGCTTCGATAAAAAGCAAATTCGAGGAACCATCTTCCTCTTCCCCAGAATCTACTGCATCCAGATAAAAAAAAGTTTTGGACAGACTTTTTCCGTATATATTGCTACGGATTTTTCGCCTGTATGTGTGCATACTACTACTACTCTCATATTATGTTCCCTACAAAAGCAGGTTTATACATTCTGGACGACATTGCCATTGCAGGGAAAACGGCTTTGAATTTGAAGAAGGATTGGGGAGTGTAACCCTCGTCGGTTTTCCCAACAGTTTTTTTTCTCTCGATAGTGGTGGAGATGGGATGACCCAGTTGAGCCAGGGATTTGTCAGGTGCTTGTTAGAGACCCGTACACGTCCACCTAAGCCCTCCCTTGTGTTTGCGGCTCATCCATTTGTCATGGACTTTTTGGTTGCTTCCATTTTCCATACTCTAGTTCTCTCCTCACACCAGCTCACTTTTTCCCTGGGACTGGGATGTGCAACTGAGACGGGGAGTGAGGCAGGCAGCAGAGGAGAATCGAATATAAAAATGAGTATAAAGCATAGAAAAAACTTCTCCCAGTCGTCCTCCGCCCGCGTATGCCCATCATTATCATCATCAACACCCATCCGATCCCACACTTTCTACTCATATGTAGGTAGGTAACAAATATAAAGTGTACGAGTTTGGTAATCGTCTGGTCTGCTGGCAGAGAGGCACTGGAAGCATTTACAGAAAGCAGCTTTTTCCACAAAGATAAACAGTAAAAGTAAGCCGAGTAATGTGTACCCTGTGTCCATCCCTTTGATTCGGGTTCAGTTGTTTTTTCGTTTTGCAGCCAGCCACCGACAATGCCCTGCTCCTCCTGCTCCTGCTGCTGGTATATTGAAACATCCCATTATTTGTAAGAGTGGGTACTACTGCGAAAAGTGGGTATCCTCTAAAGTATACAGTCGTCGACCACCAGCTCAAAATGCCAATGATCAAGATAGAGTGTTGAAATTCAAGTGTGTGCGTGGATATAAGATATATAGAGAGAAAGTGAAACAAGGGGAAAAGGAATTGCTTTCGCACACACCACCACGGCCACCGCCACCACCACTACTTTACCACCCTGAGAAGTAGAGCTCGGCGGCGAGATAGGAAATTTTCTCGGGTATCCTCATCTGTGCAGACCTGATAGATGGGTACGTTGACGGCTTGGGTGATTGCCTCGTTACCAGGGATATCGAACTCAATCCCGGATGCTTAGCTTCTCGTTTGGCGCACACCTGAACCTCGCCTTAATGGTTTGCATGCTGACAGATGGTTCTCCCCTTGTATTCTCTCCCGATCTATATCTCTCTCTTTTTTCTCCGCTCTCCCTTTTGTCCGCACACGGGAACATAAACATTTGCACTTAACTTTTTCAAATGCCTTCCTTCCAAAATACCCGTCCTGACTTCTTCTTCTTCTTCTCCCGAGTTTTTGGCGTGGAAGATAACTTTTTTCCCAACTACAAAAATTTCTCCTTGTGCAACAACACGACGACGATGGAGGAGCAGGATGAGGATTTAAGTGCCGAAACGCTTTTTCACATCATCTGCTGCCCTTTTGCCAAAGTTAAGTGATCATTTGAATGGATGAGATTTTCCTCGGTAAAGACATTGCAGCTCACCTCTTCACTCGTTCGACGAGGAAAAACAAGAGGCTTACCGGGTTACATCCTCCAAGATGAATTTCATAATCCTCTCTTGTTTACCCTGTCCCAACTAATCGTCACTCCTCCGTTCTGGTTTCCCTACCCAAAATGCATCAAGTGCACCGCTTGACAAATCCCATCAATTTGTTTAATCAAATTAAGACTTCCCTTGATTGATTCTAGTTGCTCGAGCATAAATATAAATTGGTTTAGAGATACCACTTTTCTCCACCGAATTTCCTCCCTGAATATATAATATTATATGCATCCCAATTGACTTTAATAAGATTTCCGAGCGCCGAGCGTCTCGAATTCCCACCCATTTCCCCATCATCATTTCAAACGCGAGTCACGAGTACAGCGAGTTTCTGATCTGATGCATTTCTAAATTTTTGTCGACCATCTGCTGCCACCGCGTTAGCTGTCTCGCCATTAACTTTTACAAGCCTTCACTTAACCCTACATTAAATATAAACACCAAGACACGGTAGCATTTAAGCCAAGACGTCGTTTTCTGGAGTTCAATACAGAATAAAAAAAAATCTGGGGAGCATCCTGTGGTTTTTCCTCTCACACGATCCGCCGCGAAAGGATACTAAACCCCATGAAAAGAAGAACATACTTTGTGCCTATCCACATCCCACCTTTTCCCTCCCTGGTATCATCATTGAACGACGACGACGAGGACGACCACAATACTTCTCACTCTCACTCCTTTTTGGATCGTCTTAACTTTATCGCCGTATCTCACATTTTTTCTCACTTTCTCCCTCCTTTACTATTTTATCATGAGTCTTTTTCGTGAACCTGGAAATCATATCAAGGGGCCTATTTCCGCTAATAGAATGGGACTTTGGGAGTAAACCAGGATCAAGATCAACACCACCTCCACTTTTTTCCTCACTTAAACCTGCCACACTAACTATAAGGAAAAACCTTTTCCCCCTATACCTCCATGCATGGTTTTGGTCTCTTTTTTTTGGTGAGCTTATCTTTGGAAATATGTTTTTTCCCGAAATTATGCATCCAAAAATGTAAGTGAGAAAAATCCACGGGTATTATAACCTTTACCTTTTTTTGGAGATGATATTCCGCATAAAAAGTAAAACTAATACTCTGCGAGAGAGAGAGAGAGAGAGAGAGAGAGAGAGAGAGAGAGAAAACTTTGTCCCTTTATGTTCCATGACAAGGCTTAGAGGAAAAGGTTGAACGATGAAGAAAGCAGCTTAAGCGAAAAACATTTTATGAATTTTTTCCTGATTTCTTTCCACTATGTGGTTATGGTATAGCTATGAATGGGCATATGAACTGCTTCATCCATGGAAACCAGGTGATACACATTTTATACATTTTAATACTTTCAGAGAGAGGAGGGGGAGGGGTATAGGATTGCAATGTGATCTGGTAACGCGCAAAATGCAACGGTTGCACTAACCGTTTTCTCTCACTCATAGACCGCGACCGCACTCATTACTAAACTGCGAGAGCTGAGCTCATATGAATTTTATTGGAGACGGCGGAGAGAGATGCATTTAAAGTTTTTCGATGCATATCTCCGTCGTCGTCGTCGCCGAGATGCGATGCAAGCTGGGAAAACAAGGAGAGTATCTAGAATGAGCAAGTGGCAAGTGGCAAGTGGCATATAGTCTTCTGCTCCGTTGTTGGTAGTAGACAGACACCCAGAAGCGCACTTATTGCAGCAGTGAAATGCTAAGTTAGGCAAAGTTTTATTATGATGTCGTGTGGAGAGCCATGTCGAAGTGGTAACGTTATATAGCCTCTACCTTATTCATTCATGGTTGGCTTACTAAAGCGCCCCCGTCACTTGATATTCATGAAACGAATTGAATATCCACTATTACATGGATATACTATTACAATCAGTATGAGAAAAAAAAACTTATTGTTATGCATAAGTGTTTTATACATTCTGTTATCGAGATGGTTTGTTGCGGTCGCTGAAGAAGAAGAAGAAGCCCGTTATCAAGCCCATTTTTGAAGTTTCACGTCATCATCAGGCCAATAAACCAGCCAGAAGCCTCTTGTCTAATGTCTATCTCTATTACACCGAAAACTTTACACTAGCTGACAATTAAATGTGATTATGTTAAAGACATCCACATCATGGTAAACTTTTTTCCCAACCCATCTTTAAAGACTATGTATATATGCATCCCGTTTTACGTACCTCAGTCATTAACTGAAGGGTTGTTGCAATCATGTTAGTAATTCTATTATTTTTTCCTCTAGAAGTTTGGAATCAACTTTAATACTTTCCAAGTTGGAGGCAAGTTTTGCTTGACTGATGAATCCATATTATATGTTTAGGATAACCAAAGAGTGAAGAGCAGATGGTGACGGCGCAAAAATGCAGAAAGCTGGTAGGCCGATAGACCATCAAAATCGGAGTAAAAATAGAAGCCAAATGTTCTCATTGAAGACCAATCATGGACATGATTTATTCTCTGTTCCAAGTTCCAACTGTGAACTACTCCAGTTGGAACTCTTCTCATTCTCAGCCTCTTCCGTGCACTTTTGTGGTGAGAAATCAAGGATACTTCTTTACACACACAAAATAATAATATGCTTTTACTGATGCAATCCAACCCCATCTTTATAGTTCTCTCTTTTGTTGACTTTGAGAGAAGTGTAAGTAGTAGTAAAACTGTTCCTCCTGTTACGGAACCAGGTGTGTGGTGCAGTGTGTGTGCTTATATATATACCTATCCACCCTGTTGATTTTTCCTCGCGCAATCTTAATGTTTTGATTAAACAAAGGGAAGAAGACGACGAAGAAGATGCAACGTTGAACGTGCATCTTTCTTTTTTTACGACCAATGAAAAAAGAGAAATATGTACGATCCCCACACATATGAATCCCCCTTGCATCAATATGATTTACTCATTATTGTCAATTGAGAGAGGTGTGTAAACGAACCATAGATATATTGAATAACTTAAAATGCAAATCGCGAGTCCAAAATCCAATCCTCCTGACCCCATCTTCTCGCCTGCATAAACGAAATGGAGGAGTTGAGTTGAGTAGACGCGCATCATCATCCCCTGAAAAGTAGTAAGTAGTATGCAATTCCCTCCGCATGCCTTGCCTTGCCTCCCTCCCTCCCCAGCAGCTGCCAGGAATTTAGCAAAATCCATCGCGGGTTTGTGAAAGTGGTTATGACTCGGAGTTTTGGCTGGATGAAGGATTTATTTTATGACAACAAAATTAAAAACCTTCTTGGCTGTTAACACATTGTAACAGCGAGATATCAATTTACCGCTTATTTTATGACAGCCATTACACAAACCCCAATGTCGTGATGGTGATACCACTGGAAAGTGGGGATTTATCTGAGCATTTTTTCCCACCACAACTCCATCAACTCTTATGGCTTGTTTCACGCAATATCCGAGGAATCTACTTTAACCTATCCTCCTATATAACCCCACCACCACCACCACACATCTTCCTTTTTATATGGATACTTGGATACACTTAAAGTCTTCAGGCTTCCACTCATATCTTGTTCGAGTCACTCTCCGCCGCCGATGATATGGTTTATGGTCATACTCTTTCCCCAAGATAAAATCCTGATCATGCTCTACTACACTACTCCTTCTTGTCTCCCAAATCCTTCACTCATTCATTCACCCTGAGAGGAGGAGGATGATGATGGAATGAGTGGAAAACGTGTTCTATTTCAAATGGACTTTGTTCCTCTCATCTCATCTCTTCAAAACCAGGGGCCTCTTGACTTCAAGACATATCATCATCATACACACGCTGACTGACTCGGTCCGTGTTGTAACGCGACAACCCCACCAGCAGCAACCCTGCTCCTTCCTTGCGGGAACTCATATGTGTTTGGGGAAGTGAACCAGGGCAATATTCCAACTTCCAAGTAAAAACAACACTCAACTTAAACTACCCCATTCACTTTGATTTTATTGCTAAATCCTTGTTCCTCCTAGTTTGTGCTCACTTTCCCAAGAACGGGAAAAAAATGTCTCGTCAAGTTGATGCCCCTATTAAACCTGGTTATACATTCCAATGTTCCTCCTCACGTTCACTTTCTATTATCCTCACAATCATTATCATCAAGGGCACATTATTATCGACATGATGAGAAAGTGATAATAATAAAAAAAAACGGGTGGGTACGTATGCTACAACTCGCTCGGCTCACACAGGCCATCCCCTTTTGTTTCTAGAATGGCACGGCAATAAAGATATGAATTCATATTATCCCTATTACAACTTGCCCCGGTGATATATATGTATCCCAAACGAGAGAGAAGAAGAAAAAAACTGGTGAGAAAAATCCAAAGATTCGTGCTCCACGCAAAGATCGGGATTGATATGGATTTTTGTGGAGAGAGAGAGAGAGAGGAAAGCCTACAGTTTAAACTTGATCTTTTCACCACATTTACAACCAAACACCCTCTGGAACAACTTAATTGCCAACTCATGTGGAAATTCCCATACGTTTTATGAAAAGAACAAGATGCAGAAGAGAGAGAGAGAGAGAGGAAAAAAACTTGTTAAAATCAAAGCCTCTCTTCTGGTAGCACACACACACCTTTTTTAAAATGACTTTGTACATATTTATCATATCAAAAAGGTGTTTATTGTTGCTAGCTCCACCACCACGGTCCCCGGTCCCTGTCACAAAGGACCGATCTCTCCAAAGGCAGTATCATACAATATCTCCCAGCATTTCATGAGAATCTTTCATTAAAATCTCGTGAAAGGGAAAACGGGATTACAGTTGAGTGGTTTTTGTCTAAGCATCATCATCATCACCTCGTCGTCCCTCTTCTTCTTCTCACACATTTTCGTTTTTTAGCATTCAGGTTGAATACACTTTCCGCCCAATGTAAATAAATATACTAAGAAAGAAAATGGATGAAAAGGACTTTCCGTCTTGGGCTAACGACTTATATCGCCATATGGTATTGGATGTCGGCGGTGCGGTGGCGACATGAGACATCAGCTGGAATACCCTTTTCCCCCGCGATCAAATGTTCAAGAAGCGAATCATCTCGAACTGGACTAAACATACGGATACAGTTGGATGGATGTAGTACACAGACAGGAGGGCACGCAAAAGTTGCTACTCTCCTCTCCGAATACTTTGTGACAGACGGCACCCGGCAACTGTGACCGTGTTCTGTAACTTGTTTCCCACTTCAAAAATATATCATGTCAGTCATGTCAAGTTGGAGGGAAATGCACCACCCTCCTTGCCGTTTTTCCTTAGGAATAGTGTAAATGCTGGTAAAGTATACTTGGAGAGATAATGATGACATAAGTTATGCCTCGCTAAGCTGTTAAGTTGTACAATAACAAACAAACTGTCATCTCCAACATCCACATTTAGTTTGATGGCACTACCTTCTAATGATTTATTGCACACACACACACACACACGCGGCACTAAAACTTCGTTTGCCCTCCTACTCCTACATATTATGTATTTTTTAGCTTTTCCAGGAAACTAGACTGGCTTTACATCATTTCCTGCAATAATTGTGCAGTAATTGGTTTGAGAAAAATAGTTTAACCCTCTTATTCATGGAAGTCCTTCCTTTTTGTTTACACTGACATTCTCATACAATATCAGTTATTCAACTTTGGTGTGAAAAAACCTTTATATGCTTTCATGAAAAAAAATCTTCAACAAGAAAGATCCTTTTTTTATCAGTGGAGTTTCCTTTGATGACAACTAGTTGAACCGGTGCGGTAGCACTTTCTCTGGAATAAAATGGGGGATTGTGAATGTCACGGAAGAAAAATAAAGGAAAAGCTTCTCTTGCTTTTGGGAAGGAGGAACAGAGAGAAGCCCGATATGTGCATGATGATCATCGGAAGGATTCAATACAAATATATTTTACTACAAATGGTTTCCAGTTACTTTTTGTCAGTGTGCACCACAATCCAATAAGATGCCTATCAATATGGGTATTAGATATACATTGATTCACAGTCAGCCACAGTCTTACTATTCCTTCTTCGCACCATATATATCCGTCCGTATTCTGTATAGGTGTTTTGCAAGGAAATTGTAAGCTAAAGAGGAGGCTAAATAATGACAACATCCTTCCGAAATTGCTTTCCTCAATCCTTCCTTTTCTTTTCTTTTCTTTTTTTAACAAAAATGCATCTTTCGGCTCACATTAGGCTCATGTGCTTATCCCAAACTCAATTTTCTACTGCCATTGCATCTCATATTCGGATATATTCAGAGTGGAACAAGCAAGGACGTTTTGTGTTGTTCCTGAGAACGAAACCTCAGAAATAAGGCAATTTTCAACAAGCAGTATTTTTTTCGGGAAACAATACATTCAGGAGTTCAGTCAACTTTATAATCCCGTTTATAGTACTTTATGAATTATGAATTCATGAACAGTCAGCAACAACAGGGTGGTATAATGCTATTCCGCATTCCACGACATGAAAACATATAGGTTTCAACAAATAGTAATTCGTATTATGCCACCTGCGATCTACTGTGTGGGCTATCGACGAGAAGGAATTATGATCGGGTGAATCGCTGTATAGTAGTAAAAGAATGGATTAGAAAGGTAAGCTTTTCCCTACTTTTTTTCAACAATGACCTACCACCGCTAATCAGCTTCAAGTTGACACTTTTAATATTTTTTCTTAGTACCTATTAAGGATGCACCACGTAGAGCCCTTGTCATCCACCACCTTTTACTTTAAAAAAAAAAGCTTAATGCATTGTAATTCAATTTTTATTTTGTTTCTTACAAGTTGGGATGAAATCAACCGAGGGGAATTGCTTCTTGAATGTATTCATCTGTAACACGATTTCCTTCGGAGAATCACTTCACCACTGACTAGATTAACTGATGAGATTTCTGCACTAACGTCGTTGTTGTTGTCAGTTTTAACTTTTAATTGCTTTGGAAGCTGGGCTGTTAAATAACTAATCTATGTGTTACCTCCGATTTGCTAACAAGCACACCAAAAAAGGCAGAGTTGTCAGAGTCACCCGTTCGGTTCTCCTCCCGTCCGTCCGTCCTTTGTTCGATAAAAGTTACTTAGTCTATCGTCACCACCACTACCACACCATCATCGAGCTATTCTCAATTAACACATTTTATATATCGGCAGAACCCTCCGAAAAAAAAAATATTTCAACATCCACACACGTCTGCCTGACCAGCTCCGTCTGTGCAAACTAACTGGAAGGGAGCTCACAATGAGGTTTTCAATTCTCCTATTATTATTATTTTTCCTGGGTTCTTCGGTTGTTACAAACAGATTACATTTCGCCTTCCCTTCTTCCCTTCGTTTGCCACACACTGCACTGCTGCTGCAATGGGATGGAGGAGCACAAGAAGGGTCCACACACTCCAACTCGAAATCAGAAGATATTATAAAAGATGAGTGAGTGAGCACACTACTACTGGCCTTTTCACAAAGGCACATTTTTCTCTCTCCCTGTGTGCGTGTGTGAATGGATATGTGTCTTTCATCTACCCATCACACATCCCCATTTACAATGCATACGGTGGTAAACTAAACTACCCAATCCCAAAAGTCAAAGGTATATAAATATATACCTCTAGCATCATCCATCCATCCAGCAGCCTAGCCTGCGTGGCTTTCATTGAAAAAGAAATCCCTTATATATTGTCATTCCATTCCGTTCCACTGCTCCACTTTGACTTTTAGAGTCACGAAATCAAGTGAGGAGGAATGAGCATTTGCTGTGTATTTCCTATTACTCTTTTTTTCCTCTTCTTCTTCTTCTTCTTCTTCGTCTGGCTAAGTGCATATGCTCTCTCGCTCGCCATAGGTAGTCCCGTTTATACCTTTCAACGACTCATTCATTCCGTTGCTCAAATGTACGCTAACGCTATACCTCATGCTGTTTGATGATAGTTGATAGATAGTAGGAAATGTTACTGAAAGGAGAAATGAGTAAGCGACAATGATAAACACGAGGATGCAAGTTTGCCAAACAAGGAGTAGTAGTAGTAGTAGTAGGTAGTAGTGGAAGTGGTGGTGGTAGAGGGTTATCCGAGAGGAAAAAAAGCAAATCAACCAGTAATAACTTCAGAACAAGGTTCAATTGACAAATGAAATGGTAAACTGGGAGAGACCTCTAGGATGACATTGTCTTTTGCCGACGGAGTATATTATGTAATCATTGTGTTTCTACAAACACCATACATCTTTTCCCCTATATAGCACCACACTACTCTACTACTCCTCCTATAAGAAGCGGAGCGGAGCTATATCGGCCTAGACGCGGATGACAAAAAGAGAAATGGAGAGAGCGTCTAGTCTGGCACTCCGGAAGGAAGATGAGGAAAGCAACCCCCTTGATTTTGGCATCTCTACAACAAACCCGACTTCTCATTAACTGGAAAAAGGATGAAATCAAGCTCGAGGTTGAAACCAGAGTGAAAATACTAGAGAGGAGTTTCTCAACGAGGTCTTCACTTGAGTCGGTCGTCGGTCCTTTTCTGTTTGTTACACCAGGAATGCTTTACCGAGGAGGAGAGCCCGGATTCATTTGCCCTTTTCTGGTATGCCGGAACGGTTGCCTTGTAACAACTACAAAAAAACCCGGACAAGTGGCTCTTCACTTGTGTATTTTTTTTACTAGTTCGTAGCTTTCGTCGTGATGTATCGAAGTACACGGTCCACACATGGACTTAAACGTGAACTCTTCTGTCACAACTTGATTGCAAGTTTGTAGGACAGTCAACGTTGCAATGGGATGAAATGGAAAAAAAAGTAAAAAAAAGTAAAAAAAATAAAATGCACTCTGAAGGAATGAATGGAACTCGTGACTGGACATTTTTTGTTGAGGGAGACAAACCCAATAAAGCTAAAAAGCTAGACAAATCCAAATTCACAAGAACTTGGTCAATAAAATGAGTTTAGTTTTTAGAGATGTGAAGAAGACAGCACAACAAGGCTGCTGCTGGTTAGGCTCTAACTCTCCTGTGATGTTTTATACAGAGGAAATCTTGAACTTTCATTTACCTAAATAACAAGAAGTGAATCAACCGATAAATTGTCTCTTTTACAGACTCGTTTCCCTCCTTGTTTAACCCACACATTTTGTCTGGGAGAGAGAGAGAGATAGGATAGGATAGGAATGCGGTGTAAAACGGTTTCATACACTCTGTGCGGAATGCCTCTCTGTGATCTCAAGCAATATCAGAAATTCCTGATTCGAAAAGATAAAAGATGTAGATCCTCTGATAACTTGTCAAGTACAACTTAATCAACGTTTGACGTTCGCAATCAGTAACGAAAATCTAGACAACTATATCCCCTATTAAGTGAGTCGGTCCTCACTGCTACAAAAAGATACCAGGCAGTTTGGTGGGCTGGCCAGCACATCACATCACATCACTCCAATACTCTCCATAGTTGCGTTTTCGATAATCACCATTTAATTTGAATTTTCGAGTCTTTTTTCAAAAGCAAAGAGAGTTTAGAGTCTTCAAGTAGTGAGTCCCATCATAATATATTACATTACTAGTCCGTCCGTAAAAGTCATCATCCATGAAGTAGCAAAAAATGAAACGGCTACACACATCTACCACCACCACCCCCAAGGAATGTCATTAGTTTTGTTTTGTTGTTGTGTAGACAAACATGATACATTAATATACGAGCAACTTGTCAACAGAGAGAAAAAAAACTTGGGGACAATAAAGACGACATCCAAAAAAAAAGACAGCGTCGTTTACCTACCCTTCAAGCATAACATAAATGATATTATATCATCTCTTGGAGTCGTCAACTCTGAAAAAAAATGAATTGTTTCATCACTGAACGTAGAAGCAGCAAGCAACGCAACCCAACCCTGGGACCAGTCAACTTTTGCCGACATTCTTTTTTTTTATTCTTGCCAGCAATCCCTCTTTTTGCTCCTTCTCTGCCCTATACTCACTCTATACGTGAAAAACTTAATCGTAGTTATTTATTGCACAACGCTGAGGAAAATGCTGGAGGAGATTAATAATAAAAATAGTTACACTCGTTATTCACCTCCTTCCACCATGTGGGCTGGGGAGGGAAAAAAAGGATATTTTTTATAGTAAATGGCAAATATTATCGTGGAGTAGTGGAGAGTATAATCTGGTGGGTATCTCTCTAGTCGTCTCCTCCTCGAGTCGGTCGGTCGAGCAAGATAGAATGCGTGCATTTCGTCGAGGGCGAGAGCTCTGCTGGCTGAGGCCGGGGAAAAAGGAATTCTTTTGCTATTCACTGGATTGTTGAGTGTCATAAAGTGAAACATGAAAAATTTCATAACTTTTACAACAACGTAACGAAGCCAATATAACTGGCAAATGGGATGACTATGTTTATTCTCGGGATATGGCAACCTTTGTTTAGAGGAAGGAGGAGAAAAAAACATTTTTTTTGGGACATGCTACCAGTAAAAGTATGCACCTACATGATAGGGGTTGTTGGATGATCATCATCATCATGCTCATCCGCTCCAGAAATGTTTTTTCAGTTTGCCATTATTCCTGTTTCTCATCCAAAAATTACTGATTACTAAGCCCATTTTTCTTGGTTACAGAGAAAGTTGACATGTAATGAGTTGTTGGATTTTATATCAGAGTTAAAATTAAATATTGAACAAAACTAAGATGATATATATAAGTAGAATGCATTGGGTCGTCTTTTCAGGAGGAGTCAATAAAAGTCAGTTTTGGCCTTTGGGTTGTATATAGTGCATAACATAAAGCTAGCATATTATTATTAAGGAGTATATCGGTAGCGCAAAGTAGTGGAATGGAGCAGGCAGATGTGAATTTGGTTGGAGAGAGTAAGATCTTGATGATGAAACTGTAAATATATAATAGGTTAAGAAGTGGCGGTTTCTTAATCACGAAACTGTTTGTCGAAGTGTTCGAGAGGGCCAGACAAACCATTTCATGAATGAAATGCATGAGAGTTAGAAGTAGAAGTCAATACAAAAATTCCTTTTCTTCCTCACAGGGAGGACGTGTGACAAACCTTTCCAACGTACTTACTGAAATGCTCACGTACAAAGAAGTGTTAAAGGAGCACAATAGGGATATAAAGTATTAACTTGTTTTTGAGGCTCAACTTTGTCATTCCTATTCCTCCTAGTTCGTTCGTAGTAGATTGTATCCTTGAGAGCAAAAATGGATTGTAAAGTGGACAATAGAAGTGGAGAAAAAAAAAGAAGCAAAGTATGTATTACTCCTCCTCATTTGCCGACCGACATCATAAACCCGAGCGGAAATGCAGGCTGATTTTACAACATATTATAACCTTGCCTTTTCCCTCGACTCAACTTTTGAAGAAGAAGGAACTTGTGTGTGATAATAAAAGTTAAATCGGGTAAGGGATACTATTTCACATATTTTTCAGACCTGAATGACTTTTGTTTCCTTTTTGGGAGACAAACAACAAGTTCGTCGTCGTCGTCGTCGTCGGATTTACGAATAATGGAGTGAGTGACTGACGTGAATCCTGGCTGAATTCATTCATCTTTTTTCTGAAACTCAAAGGGCCCCCTGCTCTTATCCTATATATCGTAAGAGCCTTACTGGTCTACCAAGGAAGACGTCCACGACAAGGTGGTGGTGGTGGCGGTGGTGTTGCTGATGCAGCCGTGCAGTCTGGCCTTTATAATTTTATTCTCAGAGTACTTCCCTGACTTTTCGACTTGGGAACGCGTAAATGGACTTGGAATATATTAGTTAGTTCATTCATATTGTTGTACCTTGAATTTTAAGCTGACTTTGTCAATGACTCTGAAGAATTTCCACCCCATCCCTGAAAAGGCTTTTGTGCGACAGGTGAGTCCACAAATGAAATTCTGTGTCACGCTGAATGCCTTATTAATGAATACCTAACTAAACCCCCATTTTAAGTATGTGTTTGATGGGCATCTCATAAAGCACAAATTTCTTGGGTTACTACGCACTCTTAAAACTCCCAGCCAGATTGCTGCTGTGAGTTGCCATGGAACACATCTTATTGGGGTTCTTTTCCCTCCTCACATTTTCATGTCACTAGTCGTGGAAAAAAAAGTGTCAAGTTGTCAGAATAGTATCAATTTTACCTCAAATCATAAAAAATTCAATATACGTAAAAAGAAAATCTTGGTGAGTGTACATCCTGGTTTTTACTACTACTACTACTACTACCACTACCCCACAATACTTCTGCTGGTTTCCAGCTTCCCAGTTTTTTTTTTCAATTTCGCTTTTTAAAAAAAATATCAAATACATATGGCAAGGCCCAGAGAGCCGTGAAAAATTGAGCTTGGCTTTTTCTACTCCACTCTCTCTCTCTCTCTCGGTTAAAATAAATGCAAAGCCCCAAAGCAAAACAACATGGATATTACCCTGTGTTATATGTTATGTAGTTGTTGTAAGTCATGTAGTAAAGTGAAGTTTACAAGGGCATAAAACAAAATAAAGAGCATGTTGATTGTGTACGGTAAAAACATAAACGCTCCTACGCTACTACCGACCTCTCGTTCATTCTCCTTCTCCTCCCCCCACGACGGAGTGTATTTTTTCATATAAATTACGCCTTCCTTTTGCGTTGAAAAAGCGGTGGTGGTGGTGGAAAGTCAAGTTTTAAGTTGTTTTCTTTTTGTGGAGGACTCCTCTGCTGTCTATCTAAACCAGGTTTTCGTCTCGTTCCTCCGGAAATATTATTGCAAAAAAATGAGGACTCAACTTTGTAGGAAAAATGGGAGAAATTGTAATAAAAAAAGGGGGAGACATTGTGAAATAATACAGCAGCAGGGCAGGGGGAAAAAGTCTTTCAAGCATCCTCAAGCGGTAACACAATCCTTCATGTCAATTTCATTACATTAAGGTATTGTCTTATGCCTGTCTTTTTTCATGTTGTTTTACTCCTGTTGAGCTGATTTTGTTATGGTCGTGCTCGTGCTACTCGAGTTTTGGGTAGTTTGCCTCGGGAACCTGATTCATAAAGATTGTGATATGACGCGATGCGATACATGTTTGATGGATATGCAAGATGAAACTTCCGTCTTAAGACAAAGTCACCTTATCTCTACAAGATATATAATCTTTCACAGAGGGTGCTCGCTCAACCACGGAATGGGATTGAAATGATTTTATAATGGCGACAAAAAACCTTTGGATCTTACTATTAGATCACATATCCAAGGAAAGGGGAAAACAGAATATAATATGGGAAACTTGAGTGGCCCAATGTGGTCGTAACACTCGTAACTTGAGACTTGACAGATATCTATCTAGCTAGCATTTAATTTTGTCAACTTTTAATCTCGCCCCAATTTGTTCCCTCGCCGGTGGTTGTGGGATGATGAGAAAATCTAGTTACGTATTGTAATTCTCATTCAAGGTTCTTTACAATTTGTTCAAACTTACAATTAGTTTAAAATTTTGATAAATATGGTCCTCATTACCTGCAATTATAACGCAACATTTATTACTGAACAACAATGATGAACGTATACATATGCACACATTGTGGACATGCAAGCAAGCAACGCGCAGGGAGAAGCAAGCCATCCTCATGAAAGTCAAATCCGCGATACACAATCACTTATCCTTTCCCCCTACCCTTTATAATACTTGATATGTGTCATAATACGATCACTTCTAAAAAGGAGCATCAGACGAGGAAAGGGGGAAAGAGGCTCGACATTACAAAGTAGTTGTAGGTGGCAAAGAAGGAATATTCTTAGGCATCATCTTCCAAGCAAAAAGGTCACACATGCACAACAGCCACTTGAGCACTTGAGAGAAAGCCCTGTTGGGCAAAACAGAGCATTTTTATAAAACATTCGATCCTCCATTTGACTGCCTCCATATGCTTCCAAACACAAACAAGAAGGATGATCGTTTGCATTTTTGCCGTTGAGCACGACGATGATACTGGGAAACACCACAAAGTCAAAAGGAGTAAGTAAGGGAAAAAACCATGGAGTCAAAGCCGCTCGTCGCAATAATATCAACACACAAAGTATGACGGGGGGGAGAGGAGTTGAGGTAAGTAAAATGATTCAAGAAGGTTTAACACATGAAGCAGAAGAAAAGTTAAAGTGAGTCTTTCTTGAGTCTTATAGTCTAGATTGATGTGGAGCAAAAAACAGAGGAGAAATTCTACTAAGAAAATGCAAACCTATAAGAGATGACATACTTACAAAGACGGAGAGAGAGAGAGCAAAGTTTTTTTTCTCTTCTTTTTTTCTGGGTGATACTTGTCTGCAACTTCACACAAAAACCACTAGCAAATGTATGTTTCACGTTAGTTATATGTGGATACACAGGGTTGACTCAACTGGCAAGTAAAGACTATCTGTAAAGGGAAAAAATGCTCTCTTTTTTTCCTTCTTCCACTCATTCACTTTCCCTTATTTTGTGAACCACTGCATCTTTATACCAGGACGAGCGAGTGTGTGTAGTGTGTACACGATATAGGTACACACATTTTTTATGCTGTACATGATATATGTATTCATGTTAAAGTTGCATGAGAAGGAGGAGAGGAAGAGCTAAGAAAAACAGCAAAGGAAAAAATTTCAATCATTTCGTGAAGTCAAGCTTGAAAATTGAAATATATAGCAGATGGTTTGATATCATTTCGCTTGTCATCAGCCTCCAGATAATGTTATTTGATGGAGAGTGAGCCCCATATACACACAGAGTGAAAAAAAGTGAGGGATGGAGAGAAAGAGAGAAATATAAGGGGAAAATGTGAAGAGCTTTTTTTCTCTCTCTCTCTCTCTCAGTTTGAGAAAGCGGGTCTCCAGGAAGTTTAAGGGAATACGGAAGGAAGCAACTGTTCTTTGTTGAAAGAGCGAAAAAAACGCAACTGAAAGAAAAAACAAGTTGGGAAAGAGTGACTCTCTTTGGAAGGAAGGAAGAGTACGTATTTATAAACAAAGTTTTACTTTTAAAAAAATCAAGTTATACGGGGGTTTTATATAACAAGTAATTTATTTAGTAGAAGGAAACGCCAAGGTTGGAACACTAAATGAGTTTTAACTGCGTCAAGATTCAAATTGTCTGGGCAATTCTGTGGGGAGAGTATGTAGTACATTGTCACTTCCCATCCAACTTTAATTTTAACAGGTTATATACCCCCTTCACAAAGAAGGATTTTGGAGAGAAAACGCAATAAAAATTGGCTGCATAAACATTTTCAGATCATGTTTGATATATGGGTTTCAAGTGGGTCTCCTTGATTAAAAATGGGGAAAAAATCAAGGACGACGGACTAGCCGCAATCACACCGCTCAATCCCTCCTCCAATGCATGTGGAGTAAACAACAAGAGAGATTTCTGATGCTCGGAGCATTTTATCGCTGCGGGTGAATGTAATAAGGAGATATCATATATATGAGCATTCTTTTCTCTCTCTTTTTTTTAGAGAGAAAAGGATGAGATTTCCCATTTCTTTCATTATTGTACACATATCCCAGCCAGCAGATGCATGCATATCCATGGAAAAAGTAGAAGAGTCCTCGTGGAGGAACATTCATTGGAAAAAGGTTATTTCCAGACGGGGATGCATGCATACTCTCAGAGTATCCATACGTGAATGCATCCTAAGCTCCTGGATTTTCACTCCTTCTCTCTCTCCGTCGTTTACCCTCCGCATCTCTCTTTTTCATAATATTATGAACATCATGAGCCCACACAGACAGACATATCAGTTCTTATGCATGAACAAATAGGGAAAACGGGCACGGCAAAAGGGTGTATTGAAGCTTTGCAAAAAAAAAAGACTGTGTAGACTTTTTTTTTAAAGTTTTTAAGTTATCCACATAATGTGGAGAGGAGGCTACACTACTACTAGTCCATGGATGGAGTGACGGTGGAAATAGTGGTTGGTGGTACGTATTTACGTACGGTCGGTCTACGGTCGGTCGGTGTTCCAATCTTAGACCTGCTGAGGAATATGTACAGGGATGGTGGTGGGTGGTGGTGGTGGTGAAAATCCTTCATTGGCCCTTTTATGCCTGGTTTTTTTTCTCTTTCGTGAAAATGCAATATCAAAGGAATTTCATTTTGAAAACATGCCATATAACCTTTTAAAGACTGTTTATCCTTGTCGACACAAAGCTGAGCAGTTTTTACCACCACCACCACCACCATGCACCACACACCACCCGCTACACGAAAACCACTCACGACTGCCACTTTTATAAACTAATATAACTTTCTCTGTGTGTCTGGTTGTGTTGTTGTTGAACGTTTACTTTACTTACAACCATTTTATGATGATGATGATGATGATACATCTGTATATCTACATATATCGTTTCACTTTACATACCAGACACACCGAGAGGATGCTCGCGGGTGGAGGAAAATTGAGCTGGAAATCCTAAATCTATTCTTGAACAATTCCATCTCGTACTCGGGAGCACACACACACACACACACATCCATACTCTCACGGGGTGGCTCACTTTCTATCTCAATTCTCCCTTTTCCTTTCCTTCCTTACTCCGTCTTCATAATATTATGCGTACATTCTCTACACCCCATATTACTTACTTACTATAAGTGTGTGTTGTCGATGGAGGATTTCGCTTGATTTTTCCACAAGATCATCAAACAAACTTGCTAACTGCTTCCTTATCCTATTTTCTCCATTTTTTCATTCTTCTCTTACCATTATAACTTTTTCCCCTTAAACTCTGCTAAGTTCTTTGGTTTGAAGCACATGGGTACTCTTATTGCCACAGGAAAAATGTGGTTACTGGTTAGGAATATGATAAGCTTTCCTTTTTTTAAAAGAAAGTTTCAAGTCAACTGGAGTTACTCTCCGAGAGAGAGAGAGAGAGAGAGAGAGAGAGAGAGAGGAAAAAACCTCCCCCAGAATATTACATGTGAGCACATATTACGGCTGGCTGGCTGGTGGTGTTGGTGGGGTAGTCCCTATAAAACATTGTAACTTTGCCTTGTGGGCTCAGCCTCACATTATCTTATCTCATTCTCTCATCATCATCCTTTTGCATATGTTTCCATCTAACAACTAAATGCTCTCATCCAAACAGCCGAGCCAGCGAGATGAACAACTTGAAGATGTTACTTTTTTTTTTGTGTAACGACAACGAGCCCCTTTCCCACTTTTTTTTATCGCCGTGTATTGACAGGCTTTACACACTTTGCGTGCGAGCATAGATATTGCGTGTTTAGAGACCGCAACGTGTCCTTGTCATGCACAAAAACACATTATCACTAAACGGATAATAAGGTGGAATAATACATACCTAGTTTACAGATAAATGACACTCGCTTTCTTCTTGCGAAAAGGTTGACAAGACCGTACGTACACACACAACAAGTCTTCTCATTATGCATAATATAGCTTTTATCGCCTTCCGCTTTCATTTCCTCCTATGATTATTCCAAGAGGATATAGTATCTTTAGAGACATTATTTATCTTTTACGGTTACTCCAAAAGTAGGGGTGGGTGCAGCATGAATAAACAATGCAATTAATTAGCCTTTGGAACCGCCGGTAATGCCGGCAACGATCACCCCATCGGCAGCCAAGTTAAATGGGTGCACGCAGCATGTTGATGGCATTGACATTGTCAATTTTCGCGATGATGATGCCATACAATATTACCTATGTCACCCCAACGTAGATTGAGCAATCTTACGACTCCTGCCTGTTCCACAATGCTCCCCATATCGATAGTCAATTGTACATTATGTCAATCAGAGTGATGCTGGTGCTTCCTTGCTCTGTCTGTCTGAAGTGCGTACTTGTTCCCACTCTTCTTTATATTCCCAGCACGCCAGCAACCAAACCTCCTCTCCTCCTCTACGGTTTCTTCCTCTTTTCGGTGGGAAAACAACCGAGATCCTCTGTTGCACTTTAGTGTGCCGCGTACTACCCAGGTTACCATAGTAAATCTGCTTGAAAGACCTATTGTGTGACTCCTAAGCTACTTTTCTACACCACAAATTGGTTGTAAGTTTGACTTTCGCCGTCACCCGGTGCCTCGCTCTCCACTTTTTCGCCTTTCTTGTTGACATTTGAGAAGGAGAATCATCGCTCATCTGATTCTCACTTGTGCTCTTTCTTATAGCTTGTTATTCCTACACCACCACTACCACTCAGTCCTCTTTATATGCTCCAGGGGAAAACTTTAGGTTGATGTGATAACACACTTGTGCTAACTTTCCCGTCTTGTCAACAACAATGTTGTCATAGGTGTCTGATACTTCCATTTTTCTTCGGGGAGAAAGCCAGCGCACGCCAGCGAAGCCACAGATAAAAGAAACATTTCGGAGATAATATGCCTTGTGCCCACAGATAAAACCCGTTTTTTCATTCAAAACAAGCAGAAGCCTAAAATATAGGAGACAGAAGGTGGTTCTCAACCTCAACTCAACTACTCCATCATTCTTTCAATCTCCGCTTCCCATCTCCATTTCATCCCACTGGAGGTGTAACTCCTAAATAAATTTCCCTTTTTTCCCCGTTTCCCCTTTTTTCATGAAAATGCATGGTAGAGAGAGAGAGAGAGTTGCAAAACGGTAGTCATTTGTTTACACGAATTAATTTATCGAAATAATGAAAATTCCTCTGACAACCTGTTTCCCCTGATGACACGTTGTACAACACGGACCGACGGAGTCCCAACCGAACCAAACATATATTTCATTTCGTTCAAAAACGGTCTGCCATGATGATGATGATGCCATGTTTTTGTATGAATAAGATGGCTTCTCGGTGGACATCATATTTAGCAGTGGATGGTGGTGGTGGTGGTGTACCGGACAAGAGTGGTCGTGTGGTGGTGGTGGTGGTGTGTCCGTCTCACTCACTCTGTGCAAGTGGAAAGTTTCACAGGAGGAGAATGACTGCTTAATGTGAATTTCATCATGCAAGAGGAAACTTTTGCTCGTAAATGACAGCTAATAAATCCATCCCAAGTTGTACACTCCATTGTCCCCAAAAAACAGCTCATATGTCGTCGTCGTTGTCGTCCTCCGCATCCCAAACTAACATATCATCAACGACGATTATACTTGGGCACAAAGTAGCTGGGGCTGGGGAGCAGCAGCCGGCTTGCAGAGGAATTATATATATGAAAAGAGAAAAGAAGAGCGAAATGGTGCTGCGGATTATGTGTCGAAAATCTCTTTTTACCACAAGAGGCTCTAGGAGCGTTTTGTGTAGAGGGGACGGTGCGACAGGATGATTAGCGTTTACGAAAAGAAACGTCAGAGGATAATGTGGATGTGCAAGTCATCTTGTTAAAATGAATAAAATCCTTGAAAAACAACACCGCTTTTCAACAAAAAAAAAAGCCAGAGGCAGAGGTACTACTACTCGCTTTTCAAATTCTCCTGTAAATTATACGTGTAATCCGAGTTGAATAAGGAAATTAGACGGTTTGAGAATGTTCATTCAATTTTATTTGGGATAATAATTCCTCCTTGCATCGCCGTCAAAAAATATAAATACACGTTTTTCAAGGATAATTAGCGTGGCCGAGAAAAAAAAAAGTGTGATATAATAATCATAACATGCCATTTATCGTACCGTGGTCATTCTCAATATTATTCTATATTGGACAAGTTTCACACTTGAGGTTTACGGCAGGTCATTTTCCTCTCTCGTCGATATGGAGAGGGGTTTTAAGGGGTGGAAAAGATGGATAATATGGATGCTGCACTGATTTTTTTTCTCGTGTCTCCAAGGAACGGCGCGCATTGATAGGGGCAGGCTTAATAGATGTAGACATTGGAGGTACTTAAGGGAATGCTCCTCCGTTCGAAGCCGACAGACAGTTTGTCTTACAAAGTTACAAGTCTCATTCACTTACTCCCTTTTTTGTCTCCCATCTTTAATAAGTGTAACCGTAATAGCTAGGCCAGAGAGAGAGTAACAGTTGCATGCCCACCCGACCCGACTACTACTACTACTACTAGTAAATGGGTTTAGCTTTTGTAAACGGTTCTCGTATAAGAGCCAAAAATATGTGAAGCAAGTAAAAGCAAAAAGCTCCACTCTCATTTGCACCATATGCTACACCACAGAAGCCACAATCACGCGTCATTTCCTCAACTCTAGAAAGGGCTTGAGCTTTTTCCTCATACATCAGCACATCTCTTCATCTCTCTCTCTCTCTCTCGTAGGAAACAAAAACTCTGGCTCGTGGGAGATGCACAAGCAAGCTGCATCCCTGGATTTGGAGTGTACATCAGTGCGGCTGCCGCACCACATCAACAATCTTTTCCAGTAAAAAGAAAGTGGCTGACGATTTGGCCGCTCTGCTGTTTTCATCATGATGATTATGATGACGCGGACAATAGCATTTTAGAAAGTGGGCGAAATGGGAGAGATGTACCTTTTTAAGCCACATATTGTAAACTACTACTACTACTACTTCCACTACTACTCCCACCACACTTTTTTGGCTTGTTGGTGGTGTTCCATGGGTTCACATCCCATTCTCATGATTCTCAAGATAATATCCAGATAGATAAGTATCCTGGAAATAGGAGAGAACTCTGGAGTGCAACGAGAGCTCCGCTCCCATCGATGGAAACACAACACTTCTCCCATCAATCCCATTCAAACAGCGTACACCGGCTTGGCTACGTGCTCTGGATAGTTTTAAAGTGGTGGTGGTGGTGGAGGAGTCGAGCCCCTTGCCGTTGCGAAAATGCAACCCTCCCCAAGAAATCGTACACCACCACACCACCAACCACCACCACCACCACCGCATATTCTCGCACAGTTTTTTTGCACGATACCCCAGGTAGCATCTTCCACGCTCTTACCAGATTTTCTCCCACTTCCACCATGCAATGCAACCCCTCCATCCTCTTATCCAATCATTCTGAATATTCTGATCAATCAAATACCCCCTCGGGCCAGTTGTGATGGTCATCACCCAACCATAAACTATTTATTCTTACGAGACCCTTCCAGTTTCAATTTCCATTACTGGATTCGATTGGGGTGCTCCTCGGATCGGATCTCACCTTTAATAGCAATTTGTGAGCGGTGACTGCTCCAAATTTCAATTTCCATTTACCAATTCGAATAATATGAATGTATGACACCTTATCTATTTTTCATTATTAGATTATGTGAATATAAATTGTAGTTCAGATTGCTATTCACAGACGACGACGTGTGTGGTCTTGAATGCTTGAAGGCAAAAACGAAAGTGATTTCGTTTTTTTTTGTACAAATTCCGTCCGACATATGCTAGCTTGCTAGTATTCGGCGGAAACACTTTTAATTTAGCACGCTCCCCCTCAAAATCTTCCTCGTAGATGATCCCCGACACCGTGAGCAAGTCAAAATAACGTAGATTTAAATAACAATAAATTGGTAGTATTACTTTTGTCACGTTTCTGCTTCCCATTCCCAAAATTTTCCGATTAGTAAGTATACACTATATCGGTTGATTAATCAGGAGGGAATGTGGCGGTGGTGTAGAGACGGAAGACGTACGTATCAATATGGCATTTGGCTGTTGTGGTGTTTTCAGATACTCGGTATGCTCTCGGTTTGATTTACTGGGCGACATATGGCTTACCTCTGTGGCTATTTTATAATGCTCATCCCGTTTCCCTTCCTTCCCCCTCCTCCAATGTATGCATGCCTTCCCTCCAACTTGGATTCCGTGAAAGTGCACTGGCATTTCGGCGGTGTGACCATGACATCTTTATCAGTTTGTTGATAAAACAAGCCAAGTTCCACTCTTCCATATCGTTCATCATTAAACTAAGGTAATTACTTGTTAATTCCACAAAAAATGGCCCACCACCCCCTCTTAAACTTGTTCGCGTTTCTCCTTCCTCCTCCTTGCAATACATCTGGCGGTGTGAAGACAGATGGCAACTTTTTCAAAATTTATGACAAGATAAATGTTTCTCCACTTCTCCGTCATATTTGACTCTCACCAAAACAAACTTCCTCGTTTTACCCCTTTAATGACTCTCATTTGTTTTGACAAATTACTTCTTGTTAAGTCGGAAAACTTGGTTACTCTTAAATCCCAAAGTTGAAATAACTCCACCACCAGAAGAGAAGAGAGAAAAAAGCCTAGATCCTTTTCTCGGATTGTATTTAACCCTCTGACTGAAAACGCACGGGCAAGTGAGGAAGCTAGCAAGGATTCCTTCCAAGATTTTTTATTTTTTGTATTTCTTTGTTGGTTCAATACATGCTAGCAAGGAAACCCATCTCTTCTTTCAACCACGGAGCCAGGGAGAAGTGTTGTAGTGTAGTGCACCCAGAGTGATAAAATTCCAGGAAGTGCAACATTTTTGAGATATAAGTGGTATAACCACACACACAGCATCGCGGTATAACAACGCTCCCATTTTCTTAGAGTCAAGTGGAATTTCATATGAACCACACGTCAGTCAGCCCACTTTCAATTTTTTTTATTCTTGAATTTTTTTACACGCCACTCACGCTCAAACTCTACACACTGGCTCTACATGTTGGACGGCGAGGGGTTGAAAAGTGTAAAAAAAAATGCACATCTTCTTGAGCTTCTTCTACCCAGTATGAAAAAATATCCTGTACTTCTGAAATATAAAAAAGTATGAAACGGGCTAGAGAAATGGGAAACGAATATTATAAAAAAGAAAATCTTTAGCGGCTCTCGTTTCAATCTCGAGGGTGCAAAGAGCATCTAATATGCATTAAGACAGACACAAAAGCCTCTTCTTCTCCTCCTTCCTCTACTTTTTCTCATCCATTCATTTATTTTCCTCTCGTCCTCCTCGCCCAAAAACTCTGATCTTAAGTAACGCAAGTAATTTGCCCGGTGTCCCTGTCTGTTGACAGAATTAGCATAACTTCATGATCATCCGTGTACACACGAGACTCATTTTTCAAACGGTATAATTATATCACCGAAATTTGTTACAAAAAAAGCGACATGGAAAAAAAAACATGCACACCAATCTGATGTGGAACGGGACGGGATGCTAAAGAAAGGGATCCTTTGGCTCATTTGATGACATGGGGAAAACGGGCAAAAAAACGACAATAATGATGATGATGATGGTAGTTGTTAGTGGTGTTGATAGCAGTTCTTCTCTCTGCGTTTTCCTCAATAAATGAATGCTGATGAGAGGGATATTATTACTATTACGGACGATGGAATATGAGGATAGAAAATGGTTCTGTATTCTCTGGTTTGTGGTTTTACAAACTCTTCACACTTCACTCACTCACTCTGGGTGCATGCAGTTGTAGAGTTGTACTACAACTCTGGATGGATGGATGAGATGAGAAAATGTGACTCGGGACGACGGAAAGGGGCATTTTGGGAAGAGAATGGATGGAGAGACCATCTGGGCACTCATAAATTGATCCCTGTCTTTACATTATGTACGCACTGGGATAAATGACTGGGACAAAAAAAAACTTTACAATGGGAGTTGCCATATCAGAGAGAGAGAGAGAGAGAATTTTTTTTCACAATATTAAATAATGTGGGGACAATGTTCATGTTGACAACAATAATTTTCATGTTTAGCACCGAGCTGTTTGCTTTACAGTTCGGGTGCGGAATGCTTCCGAGTGGTGATGGTGGTAATATAATGAGCGTGATAATAATAATACATACGTTCGTAAAAACCATTACAAAGTAACTGTTACTCTACTAACATCCCATAATGTCGCTATGGTTGTTGTCTGTGGTGTATGATAAGTGAGAGCATTTAAAGAGAAAAAGGAAAGTGTCCCCAGGCACCACTATTTACTCAATGAAAACATTGTACTAAACTAAACGAACGGGTATTGCCGTATAGAACACAGAGTTGTTCGGGAGATGAGGGACTCTGCGCTGTTCCGACGAGGAATTCGTATTAGCACGTTAATCACATTTTTTCAGAGGATAATCGGGATAAATATAAAAGATCCTGGGTGGATCCTGCCTGGCTTTGTGGTGGTGAGTAAAATTGTAGACAATTTGGATGGAAATTGGGAATTGGTTTTAACAAGGTGGCGCATATGCAAAAGGGGGAAAAAATAAGCGAAATAAGCAAAAATAAACTCGTATGCAGCATATTTATGACTGAAATAAAGCGATATCTGAAGAGTAAACTTTTGGTTGGACTAGGGAGTTTGTGAAGGTGAAATGTCCGTAATACACACACGTTGCACGTGTACGTTTGAGCAAGTCACAAGCTTATTTAAATATGCTGCAAACATGTATACCTAGAATGTGACATTCTGAATGTCGAGCGGAAATGAATCATACAAAAGCTCCAACTTTATAACATAACTTCATTTGTTGACTCCCTTTTCGTTTCCTTACAATTTCCTTTATATTATATGCACAATAACACTACTTTGGATTGTGATGGTGAAGAATTGATTCTGAGTAACTTAAAAACGTAAGATTTCATTCATATTTCCGGAGTAGAGGATCAGTTACCCTCAGCCATCACAACCCTGCTGCTTGTACGATGTCCAAATTATGAAAGGAAATGAGCTCCAATCCGTAACTTTTGTCACTTGTGTCGTCGTCCACCTGAAACTGTCGACTGGTGTTGTAAAAGCCTTAATCAAGAACATGCATAGCGACAGGTGATGCCACAAGGATGATACACCCAGCTTCAGATTCTTAAGACTTTTATTTGGCCTCAAGTATAACTTCTTGGTGCATGCATTTGTCCTTCCGTTTTCGATCAAATCCAAAAAGGAGAAAATAATAATAATAATAAGCAATGTGTTTTTATCCTGCTGGGGGGGG
>JAANSN010000858.1:0-43958 GCA_036850665.1 Dicranocentrus wangi
CATGCACTCTGAGGATACAAACGAGTTTTGGTCGGCTTTGATGGAAAAGGCGTACGCCAAGCTGAATGGAAGTTACGAAGCACTCAGACGGGGCAGAAGTTCGGAAGCTTTGGTCGACATGAGTGGAGGGATTGTGGAGCTCCATCGACTCGAGAAAGAAAGCGAGGACTGCCAGAATCTATATAGTAAAATAGAAAAGGCATTTGCCAGATCCAGTTTTGTCACCTGCGCCCTAGATTCCTATGGCGTGACCAGCTCGAACTTGGAAGACAGGAAAACTGCAGAAGGCCTGGTGCTCGGGCATGCGTACTCAATAACTGATGCAACAACTGTCGAAACTTTGGGTGGTTCAATAGTTAATCTCCTTCGAGTAAGAAACCCATTAGGAGCAAACGTGGAATGGAGGGGAGCATGGAGCGACGGAAGCCAAGACTGTGAATAATAAAAGATTTGTATATGCTCAACTCGCATAACAAAAATATTTGCTATTTTGAACCTGAATTAAGAAATTAATTATAGGGAACACCCTGCCTGATGAACTGAAAGAGCAGCTCCAGTTGACTGAGGAAAATGATGGGGAATTCAAACTTGGAAGACAGGAAAACTGCAGAAGGCCTGGTGCTCGGGCATGCGTACTCAATAACTGGTGCAACAACTGTCGAAACTTTGGGTGGTTCTATAGTCAATCTTCTTCGAGTAAGAAACCCATTAGGAGCAAACGTGGAATGGAGGGGAGCATGGAGCGACGGAAGCCAAGACTGTGAATAATAAAACATTTGTATATGCTCAACTCGCATAACAAAAATATGTGTTATTTTGAGCTGAATTAAGAAACCAATTTTAGGGGACACTCTGCCTGATGAACTAAAAGAGCAGCTCCAGTTGACTGAGGAAAATGATGGGGAATTCTGGATTGAGGAAAGTGACTTTATAGAAAGCTTCAGCAGCATGGAAATTTGCTACATGAGTGCCCACGATTTGAAAGATGAATCCCGAGAATGTTGGCAAATGGAATTGTTCGAGGGGCATTGGACGCGGTATGCTACTGCCGATGGATACAATGACAGCGACAACAGTATGTCCTATAATAAATATTAGTTAGTTTTAATATAAATAATTGAAGTTAAGATTGATTTTTTAAATTTAAAATTTATTGGTACACAGAATTGGATGCTTGCAATCCGCAGTACTTTATTAACCTGGAATCACCCGATGAAGATGACGAAGATGATAATTGCACCATTGTTGTGGCCCTTATGCAAAAGCACCGAAGAGCTTTGAAGGCATACGGGAAAGAAAACTTGAGAATTGGATTTTCCATTTACAAATTGGATCAAGGTTTTTTTGTGACACGGCTTTCCACGGCAAATTTTATTGGGAGATTGTTCACTCTTGCGTTGATCTTTGTTATCCAGATGTATACGAAGTTGACTTACGCAAAGCGCTTGAGTCATCGGTGTTCAATGAGGTCAACCTCGTTGGGAAAGCAGGACATGAGAAATGGAGAGAAGTGACTTTACGGGTTACCCTAAGTCCTGGAGCATATTTGATTGTTCCATCAACAATGAATGAAAACGAGGAGGCAGAATTTATCCTGCGAGTGTTCACAGAAAAAGCAGTAGACATGTGGTGAGAATGATATATGATATTCTTCATAAACCCGTTGCTTTTTTACACAATATTATTATAGCTATCCCTATGAACAAATTTTCAGGGAGTGCGATGAGCAAACTTCCAGTTTAGGCAGCAACTTCGAGCTGGAAGAGTCAGGAATGAGCAACGATGAGATCGAAGAAATGTAATCTGGGGTTGAAGAGTGGGTGCAACCCGCTTTGTACTCGCTCGTAGTGAATACAAAATACAAAATACCTATATACAAAATTGTACACAAATATTTAACACATTGCTTCAGATTTTGTATTACGTGATTGACACTTTGATGTTGAGGCGTACAAAATTATCCTATAAAATTTATAGTATAAATGCTGTTCATAACTATGTTATACCGACTAAAACTAGGAACATGTATGAGAATAAAATATTCAAGTGCGACCTTCTCCTGAACATCACATCTCACCTCCTCTCTTCTAGGCTGCCAGCAGTGGCAGCTACCATGTCTGATTTTTTCATGTGCGACAAAATCCTTCACCCTTACCGAACCTTCAGAAATACATGTTTTCTAGGTTTAATGAATCACATGAAGTATATAGCTTTTTGGAAAACTCTCCAAATGTGTCGACATTTCCAAGGGCAAGCGTTATGTTGGGTAACATAAATTGTCAGTAATTTATGGTGTGTGACTATATGAAAATGTACTTTTGGAAATACAGCAAATCCCTACTATCTGATTTGCAATACGGTCGTCGTGTGTGTGTCATAAAGCTGTCATGCCATAACCTCACTCTCCAGCTGCTTTCTTTTTTCAGGTTGTCAGGTAGGCCAGCACTCTGGCAAACTCTCACTCCCCGAACTCCCATTCCTGAAGCCTCCATCAAGTCAATAACTTCACCTCAAAATCCTTATTTCCTAGAAGGCTCAGATTCGATTACAATATGCTGTCGGAAAACTTGAAAATTTTTGTTTTCTCATGCAGCCTCTCGTCCGATCTCAAACAGTTATTTGCATGGAACTCCGAACAACGCCGAATGACATCTGGAAGCACGGCTTCCTTGAACAAGAAAATCACCCTAAAAATCGCAATTCACACTTTAGCCGCACTTCTTATCATCCTCCAAACAGTATTTAGCTCAAACAGCGACATCACCTCCAAAACCCTCCATGCCCTTGGCATCACGTTGCTCGTTATGGAAAACGTTTGTATTCGAGTTTGCAATGGTTGCTCATCTGACATCATTTTGTACGTGAATGGCCATTTACAATTTGCGGAACAATTCAGCCATCATCATAACCCTGGAAAACCTAAAAGGAGCCTTTTGGACACTTTGAATTTGGCATTTGTCTACGTAGTGCCATACTCAGCGTTGGCAGTTCCGGTCGTGTTCGTGTTCGGACTCCATTGGATGGACCCCTGCAAGCCGTCATTGGGAGGATACTGGCTATTAAAGGAATGTTGCAATAATGAATATTTCACATTTGACAAGGTATTCCCGGAGCTAGGTATGTTGGTTTGGGAATACATGCTAAAATTCGTGATTTTCATGGTCAACTACTACCTCTGGTTTTACGGAGCTGCTGGATATTCCCTGACAACAGCAGGCATTCAAACTTTGTGTACTTTGAGCATTCAAGATCATCTCAGAACGTAAGTCAATTTGAATTTGAAATCCATAGCTTCGAATCCAAGTTTAGTTTGGCTTCATGTTTCGTAATCTGAAATGAAGGTTCTGGAAGCTTCTTCAGAATAGTCGGGACAGGGACGAGGGATTCCAACCAACTTTCCCAATTTATCGGTACATCCAGGTATTGTCCCTTCTGAACAACTCCATCCAGCAAAAGTCTATCCTGCTGTCGGTGGTTGTTGGAGGAATCTCTGTTCTCACGCTCTGTATGTACATGACCATTCGCACTCCATGGACGGCTGAAAACCTTCCATACATTTTGGTCTTTGGGATTTTGTGTGTGGACAGCTCCAGCATGTCTTTGATCATGTTGGGGGCTATGGCACATTTGTACAAGGAGTCTAATGAGATACTCTCAAAATGCAAACAGATAATTGCTAGAGGGACAAGCAGGGGTTCACTCAGGAATGCGAAATGGGAACGACGGTTTTATGAGTCTTTGACCCCCATCAAGACTAAATTTGGAGGAGCAAATTACCTGGAAATGGAAACACCTCTGAAATGTATCGATGCTGCGGTAGATTACACTGTGGAGTTGTTACTGCTAAGTGCTTAGGCTTTTCCCAATTTTGGGGTTAAGATTTATTTTAGGTTACTTCTTTCCTTTGTTTACAAATATGAATAATAATAAAGCACGTACACAGATGACACATCATAGTGACCTTCATCTCTTGGTACATTTTGTTTCTGAAATAAATTTTTAGAAAATCTGAACTGTTAGCAAACTACTTGTATAAATATTCAGTTCAGTCTTCTTTGTTGGCCTTATGACATAATGCAGTTAAACTCTGAGGTGAGGGCGTCCTTGCAAACCACTGATTCGAGTGCTTGAAATAGCCCACAGACCAATGACCTATTCTTCAGCTCACCTAGAGTTGCTTGAACGCATTTGCATCTGTATTTTTACAGTAAACGGCAAGGAACCCTTTGGTTTTGCATCGTCCATACTTTTCGTACTTGTCTCCAGCCCATCCTAATTGTCAATAAGGATTTACGTACTGAAGTCATTTCATTGAACATTTCATTTCATAAATTGTGAAAGTCAGTACCCCACATTGTACCGGTACTTATTCCGACATGATACTCACATCCACTTGAGGTTTTTGATCCCTTTTCTTCTAAATAACCGTCCTTCCTCTGTTGATGATATCACGTATTCTATTTGCAAGTTTTTATCGTGACAATTTTGCATGTAATATTTTGGAAAAACATACGCTCCGGTTTTTCTTGTCTTATTCTCATTCCTACCCCTCTTGCAGGTAAATCAAGAGGTAAATTCCACAAATCCTAGTCCAGGCTACTCTTTTAAAGCTCTTTATTATTCAACATTTAAATCGAGATTTAGACTTACAAAATCAAGTATGCCACCTAAAAGTCTCTTGTTCAACTAGCTACATTATACTTAACATGAGAGAGATTAATGGGTCTGGTATAATTATAATAGTGTAGGTAATTAATTAGAGTTTGATGATTAAATCATGGCGGGGCTGAATTATCTCATTGTGCAACTAAAATCCATCTGTTGAGTTACTGCAATAGTAATAGCAAGATATATTACAGATTTCGAGTTTCAATTTTAAATTGTAGAAAGTCAAAATATCCTAATCCGATTTGCAAGCTTTATATTCACTTCACTACTTAAAATATGAGTATTGCGTTATTTTGACGATATCAGTGTCACTAAAGCTCCTTCTCAATAGTCATCTTGCTCCTGAAAACATTAATTATTACAGCATTTGTAAACAGAAATTATATACAGCTTGACAATCATATGCCTATAAGACGAATTCTTTGTCATATTCATAATGAATGTTTTGGTATACATGCAATTAAATTCGGAAGCAAGGGCATCTTTGCAAGTTAGTGAATTCCGAGTTGATGAAGTGCACACTCCGCATATCTGCACCCTCGTTCCAGCATTAAGTTCCACTTTTGCTAGCACACATTTGCACCTGTTGTTGCAGCAAGTGGCAGTCATGCCTGGGGTCTTGCACCGCCCATATATTTCACACTTGTCGCCTCCACAACCTAAGGATATTATCTATGTGAATACTTGTAGTTTTGCGAAATACCTCATTCAAATCAGGGTGGGAGTGAGTGGAAACATACCGCACTGATTATGCGGCCCGAGAGGTTCTTCTTCAGCAAACGAAGTTACGTGCGTCTTGACTTGAGTGTTGGAAGTGGTTCTGGTATTGGAATATCCAATACCCGGCATCAGTCGTCCTTGTTCTAATCACAAATATTTGCAAATTATGAATTTTTAGCTAAAATCCCAAATGCTAATGGAACAGACAATATCCATGTGCAGCAACAAAAAACTCACGGCGAGCTTCTTCGTTTTTATCTTCTGATTGACCCGAAGGTTTAAGTCCATTTGCATTCTGGAATAGAACAAAGAAAACGGCAGGATACACCAAATACGACAATTTTGACTCCATTTCTGTTGTTTACCAGATTATTGTCAAAGTGAAAAATATATGCCAGTCGCGTAGTGAATAGATCTATAAGGATCTACGTGACAGGATGAATTGCTCGTATTTAGCATTAACTACTGATATGTACATTATACGACAAATAGGAATCAATTGTGTAGCGTAATTAATTAGCATTATCTACAGTGCTCTTTGCACTTTACAGCCATAATAAAATTAACAGTTCAAAGTTTATTTTTTTGGATGAGTCTATAACCATACTATCTTATTCAACTGTCCCTTTAGAGGATGCAAATTTATTTTCCCCGTGTCCGGCATGTTTCAAAGTTGTCAACAATTAGAACATAAGTAATCTAGTATTCATATAATATCCATTATTGCACAACAGTCATGGTGGTTAGCTGGTTTCATTTTCATAAAATGGTTACTACATAAAATGCAGTTTGTTTGACACAATAGATACAAACTTGTTGAGAAAAGAAAAGCACGGAATATTATGTGACAAGCATATACAAGTCCCAGTGAAGAAGAGTCGTTGAATTGGTGAGCGAGTGATAAAACCCGAAGGTTTTGAAAAAAAATATGTATATGTGTGGCAAGCCGCAATGATGATGCAAGTGGGTGACTTGCTTTTGCAATATTTTGCATGTTGAACTGAAAGCTGAAAGGATATTACATGTTTCTCTCTCAGAAAATAAAATAAAGTTTTAGGTGGAGTGACGACAACCTATTTCTGACGGTCATGACGGCGAACTGCCAATGAATTTAGATAAAGTAAAGAAAGCATCCGATTGTTATGCAGATTTGCCAAACCACGGCTAGTTTTAATTTATAAAAATTAATAATGACGAGTTTATCGATTCATTGATGGTATATTTGCTTAAGGAAATCTATCATATCATAATAGAAGTTGATCATAATGATAATAATTCTCATCTAACAATTCAAAAGTACAACGACGGGAAGACAAATATTATAATACAAAATAACAGGAAATACAATTTGCTAAATTGTAAATGACGACAGTAATAATTCATTTGACGATTTGCTGAACAACAGACACAATTACTTTTGATTAATAGCACGACGACTCTGTCTGGCAGGTTGTGATCTCTTGTGACGCCTGTTAATATGATTTTTACGGCGCAACTTGGTCTCAAAGGTTTCCCCGCAAATAGGACATCTTGCATGTCGTTTCGCCACTGGTTTGTTGCGTGTAGATTGGTTGGCAGCATGATCTCCCTGTCCAGTTACCCCGGATGGGCCAGCTTGCTGGGACGTGGAAGGTTTCGGTTCAATAGTACGTTGGCTGGAGCCCATTCTGGCGATGACCTCACCCACATGTAATGACAGAAGGTGATTCTTCATGGAAGGAGCAGGTCGTATTCCCCTGCAGAGTTGACATTGAAATCTGCGTGGTGCTGATGTACGACGAATGAGACGTTGCACGTGAATAATGTTATCAATTGCGGCCTCCACCTGTTCTGTTGTTGCACCGGGTGGCATCTGACTCCCAAAGTACTTCTCGGGATGAATGCGCATTGTGTGCGCTTCGGTTAGGGTTGGCGTTGATTTATATTTACAATATAAGCAGTTTGTACGAGGGGGACGTCCACTCTGCCCGATGACGAAAGCGGAATCCTGCACACCTTGTGGGCTAATCGGTGCCGGCCCTTCACTATTTCCGGAAACGGATGAAGAACTAAAAAGAATTTGAAAGAATTTAATAAGAACGGATGAAAAATTTGTACAAAGCACACGGCTCTTTCTATAAAATTCGAACTTTATGATTCGAATAATTTATTTCCAATCTTGTCTTACCTTCCATCCGATTCCTCGCCTGCCTCATTTTCTGGTTCTGATACTCCTGATGCATCAACTACTTCATCCGATTCCCTTTCCGTCTCCACTCCGTCCGGTCGCGGTGAATGTTCAACTCCACTATCCTCTGGTGAAGTTATAGCTTGATCAGCATTCCCGCGCAGAGTTGCATTCCCTTCAGGATCTGAACCCACATCTACTTGACCCGCTGATCCAGCACCTTGTGGCTCCTCTGTAGATCCGGCAACTTGTGGCTCGTCCATTGACCCAGCATCTTGTGGCTCCTCTGCAGATCCGGCACCTTTTGGCTCGTCCATTGACCCAGCACCTTGTGGCTCCTCTGCAGACCCGGCACCTTGTGACTCGTCCATTGACCAAGCACCTTGTGGCTCCTCCGCAGATCCGGTACCCTGTGGCTCCTCTGCAGATCCGGCACCTTGTGGCTCGTCCATTGGCCGTCCTTCAGGTAGTGCCTGCATATGTGTCAGTTGTTCTATCCTCATCTCACCTAAATTCAGGAGGGATGAAAGTGAAAACTTTTATTTCATATTTTAAAGTGGCCGATATGTTTGCTAAAACTTGGAACTATCTAATCCTAATTTATATAGAGAGTTTAATTTTCGTCTTACATAATTGTATAAGTACGCTTTTGAGCTCGGTACCGCCAATTTCCAGACCCTTTCTAATCGACTCGCACAACCGCAGCATGTGGTCATGGAGCACTTTTCTCTTCTCTTCGAAGGATTCTTGAGACCTTTCCGTTGACAAGATTAGCTCTGCACAGGCTTTGCACAGTTTCTCGGCCATCGCCCTCACCACGCGTTGAATCTCATCCCTGGAACTGTGGGGAAGGGCAGCAGTGGTATCAAGATGGAGAAATCGAAATACTGTCGTCAGTGCTTTCTCCAGTATTTCTGATGGTCCTAAGGCTGGATTATTTCTTATGTCGCAAAAAAGACATGACGTAGGGTCTTTCAGGTAGCTCATAGACATTTTCCCCCAATATTCAATTCAATTTGCCCCACTATTCGCTACTTGACTGAGCTAATGATTGGCGAACTAGAAATTTAAAAGAAGTAGACCTCTGTCAAAATCGCAATGGTTGACCTTCTTCGACCGCGTCTGGCAGCAGAATGAAGTTAGTTTGACGACTGTGTTGTCCAAGAAAACGCTTCAAGAATATTCATTGTGCGAAATGGTGGTTTACATCCGGGCATTATCTTGTGACAACGAATGGACTTTGGAGTGGGGAGGAAATTATTTACTTAAAGTTATTTCCCTTCAATTTTATGCCAAGTCCATCCTAGCGGAAGCTTAAATGTAGGTCGCCATTTGTTTTGTGTATATTTGCAGACAACAGGATGTATTGAAGTTAGGTACTCAAATAGGACGATATTTTGTTAATAATACCTTAATACCAATATGAAATGGAATGGAACATTGTTTCCACACTTCCTTTGGACTTGACCCTTATTGTTAGAAATAAATGCAAATATCTTAATGGACATTGGTCGTTGGTCACATCCGGGAGGAATTTGTCAATTGCTCGTTTAATGACAATGTTGTTATCTTATCAAAGAAGGAAACATTTTAAACGTTTGGTCAACGTTTTGCTGCTGTCTGTTTACATGTAAACACTAAAACTAACCAAAATCTGATCGATACTTTTGGTCTCATTCACGCCGAGAAATTACACAATTAGATCTAAATCCACAATTTGCATGATACATGTGAAATAGGTGTGACCACTACCACTGCACTGTCGGGAAACTACAAGAGGCTACCTATATTGCATACCTATCACCTATATATTGTAAGACATATTTTTCAAAAGTAACTACTTAAAACTAATTTGAATACCTCCTGTACATCAAAAGTGACTAAGCATGCTGAATTGTTCAAAAAAAACAAACCTTTCACAAGCTTGCACTTTGAACTGAAATCTCATTTTACTAAAAGTTGCATGACTCAAAGTCGTGTTTTTACTCAAGCACGATATGAATCTTGTGTAAGTTGTTCAATTGTACGATTCATTAATTCCAATAATTTCGAGTAATATGAGGTAAAATGTGTCATCGACAAAATATTGCGGTAGAATGGGAGGGAGCGCCTGCGCAAGTAAATATTTGGGGCAGACCTCGATGGTGGAGTAAGACAACTTGTCAGCTTCACTATTTTGGTTTTTATGCCCACTCTGGAGTCTGGAGTTAAAATTAGCACATGAAGAGATAAATGACAGTAGGTTTATGTTGGCATTCTTGGCGAAAAGTTGAATCTGGAGAGGTTGCGATAACTTCACCGGAAGTGCGATTATAGAGGGGTGATAACTTGCAAAGAGCAAAAAGCTAAATACAAATAATAACATTTAGCACTAAAAAATTAACATATTTTGATTTTTATTTGAGCGATTATGTAAATAATTAAGCGTAACAAGCAACAATCACAATCTTTAAGAGTGTTCATATCCATCATTTTCTACCCCGCATTCTGGCTTCATTTCTACATCTTTTTCCTGTTGGGTTTCCTTCCCCGCTGGCTTGTAGCGGAAGGCAAGAACAGCAAATAAAAGCATGTCGACAAACATGAGTCCGGCGTATAAAAAGAACTGCTTGGACTACAAAATAAAAATATAACAAATTATTTTAATTATTTGTTACACAGCACTTTTCTCTGAATGGCTTTCTCTGAATTCAAAATAATATAATAAGTTCTAACCCGATCTTCAAATATCCTCAAATGAGAAATGAAAATGACAATTACATTCCCAAGCCCCACAGTTATCATCCACGCTGCTGTCATCACTGACTTCATACTTGGAGGAGCCTATATATAACCCAAACAAACTACCATTTAACTAGCCCCTCATTAAACTTGGAGTGGAATGGGTATTATTATGCTTATTAATGTCACATACTTCAGAAAATGAAAAATCCAAGCCCGTCACACTCAGCATTACTTCGCTCATGGTCAACACGGCATACTGGGGAATGATCCAGACCATGTGGACCGAGTTCGGGGGAGCGATGACGTACTCCGACATTTTGAAATTGTCATTTGAGTCCTTTGTCAAGGTGTAAATGTAATTTCCACCCGGTCCCGGGCTAATTTTTCCTATTACTTCATTCTCAGAAGAATTGGCAGAGCTCATAAACTTGACGAAATACTCCGAAGGGGCCACCTTGTAAACCCCAGAGTCAAAGTCGGCTACTGGGATGCCATTTACGGAAACGGGTTTTTGCTTTGCTTCTCCTTCTTTCAATGTTAGTGGAAGCTGCCACAGCGGAGCTGGTTTTGATCCACGAGTAACTTGAATCATGACGTCGGACTCATTTTTAATATCGAACCAGGCAAACATAAATCTGTATATATATATATAAATGAAATGTTAGAACTATCAGTTTGAATAGATTATATATAGTATTAGTCACCACAAAATTTGTTACCTTTACCTTATTAGGGAATTCCCGTCTTCATCTTTCTCAAGAATGTCTCGGTGGCTGGACTCCAACATCGAAAGTTTATCATCTTGATCCCTGGATATTAGAAATGACCTTGCTTCCCCACCCCTTGCTTCCACATGAAACTGGTCACCATATAAATTGCAGTCGCTTGCAGAAAAGTTTAATCCAGACGCACCCGCTTCAGTCTGTTTCAAAATGACTTGGTCATAAGGCTGAATGACAGGGGTCAGGTTTCCCATTGACATTTCCACTGAGCAAGGAAGCCCGTTAATAAAGTTGAGATGGGATTGATTGGAGCTCAACTTGACGCCATAATTGGCCTCTAACTGCATTTCTAAAATTCCCGAGAAAATAAAAGCTACCCCTGCCAGTACCCCTCCAAGAGTGATCCTCTGCAAAGGCTTCTTTAGCCACCCAATTTTTCCAAAGGCAGGGTATATCACTTTATCAAAGAGGGGGATCATGGGGAGGATCAAAACGGAGTTGAGAAACTGTAAAAAGGCAAATAATAAAATGTCAGAGGACCGCTTACATTTTTAACTTACCTTCATCAATATTGAAAAAAATTAGATTTTGAACCTGGGTTTGCTCTGGCAAAATGTGATATCCAAAAACCTCCCCGTTCATTTTGGAAGCTTGAAAAGTCCAAGTGCTCCCTTGTTGCATAAACAAAGCCCAGAATACTGGTATGGGGAGGTACAAAACGAGGACCTTGAGAAGGGTCTTGATACTTTCAATCAGCTCAGAGGGATACTCATTCTCGGCGTGATCCAGCCAGTGAACCAATTTCTCCTTGGAATTATATCGATTTCGCAAAGCCGACTAAATTAAATCATGAAAATTTAACACATTTTTTTTATATTTGCAGTTTAGGTATAAAATGGTTTATTATGCATGCATTTGGGGCACTCACGGCGATGCACTTTGCCACTTTCACGCTGACATTCCCCTCCGGCAGTTTGCATGTGTACCATCTTCGCCCAATAACAAAAACGAGTACAGAAACAATCATGAGTGCTGCTGGAACGCCAAAGGCGAGGGGATAACAGGTGTCAGACCCCAAACATCGAATGTCCTTTCTCAGGTATGGGGTTAGTAAAGTGGACAAGAGGGAGCCGGCGTTTATGAAAAAGTAAAAAAGAGAGAAATATGATGTGAGTTGATGGGCCTGTTGGGGAAGGGTGAACTGATCTCCGCCAAAGGGTGAAATACACCTAGAATTAGGAACGTATGCAATTATTGAACGCATACCTATATTGTTTTTCAGGTAAATGAATTGAAAGCAGAGGTACTACTCACGGCTTGATTCCTCCCGTTCCGAATGCAATCAATGCTAGTGCAACGATACTGGAAGATCTGCGTGCGATAAAGTGACATACTGGTTATATATATTGAAAAAATGAGGAGGAAATTAGCTACAGAAAGGCAGACAGGCATATATAATGTGTGACAAATTACAGAGGTGGCAGTTGAACCGGTGGGGTGGCTGCTAAAGTTAGGAGGACACATCCAACCGAATATATCATCGAAATATACAAGATGGTTCTGCAAAAGAGAAATAAATCCTGTTAACCTGTAGCAAATGTAGATATAAAGATATAGGCTAGTAGTTAGTAGTATTTCTTACGTACTTGTATCGTCCAAGTAGCGAGTCTGCAATGATAGCTCCCAGAATTGGAGTGAAGTAGCAAAACATGCTGAACACATGGTACACCACTGTAGCTTCGCTTTCCGTATACTCAAGTGCATTTTTCAGGTACAGGGATAGTACGGCTGTAAATTAAAGAATCTAAACTGAACCACGAAGCATGAAGCAAAATGTTATATTCTCCATGCAATCGGTAAACAAAACCAAAGTCACAAACCTTTTATTCCAAAGAAGGAAAATCTTTCACAAAAGGACTGTTAAAACGTAAATAAATTTAGTATTAAGTATTAGGTTTACCAACGATTTCTAAATGTATATTTTAGAGCTGAATCTTAAGCCTAGCTTACTCTTACATTTGCAATGATGAAGAAAACACCTATTGGATATGGTATCTGCAAAAAATAGAATTATATTTACCCAAATGTAGTCCTAACTCCTAATCGAAACCAAATAATACTGTTTCTGATTAAGAAGTCGGTCAGTACCTCGTTTATAATCATTTTGGAATGGTTCACCCCAGTCAATCTGGAACACCGACAACCGAACAAAGACACTGTCACGGCAGGACAGATGAATATCGAAAAAATGCATTTGGGTAAATGTACACAAGGAATAATAGAAGAAAAATCTCTCTGTAATTTAAACTTTCTGGGATAGGAGTCCCAATAAAGGTTACTAGGTATGAAAGTTAACTGTCTAGCTAGAAAAATGCAACGCAACAAGAAATTTTCAGAATCAGCTTGGTACATTGACTGCACATCTACTTGTAAATCACGTTTGGTGTGTGAGATCTATGTACGGGGAAATGGCATGAGAAAAAATATTCATGCAGAATTGGTTTTTGTGGGGATTTCCTCTCGCTTTTTACGAGACGGGATTACTAGGTGTTATGATTCTGATTATGAGTGGATTGTTATGATAAAAAACAAAACACAAGTAGAACTGGTTTTTGAGACTGATGTTAATGGTGCAACGGTGCTTCTTGCTCGTTGCAGGGACTACTGCTCAATTCTTAATTCCCTAAAATATATACCAAAAAACCCATCATGTATTTAATTTTAATTTTTTAGATTCTTTTCATTACAGTAAGATGTAAACAACAAAGTCGAAAATCATAATTTTTCGGATTTTATCCTCTAAAAAGTTGAAGCCTACTAGTCATATAAGCAAAAATTACAGGAATTTCATTTTAAATGGATTTTACTTATTTCATTGCATAATGCATTGCCTCATCTCTTGAGATAGCTCCTAAGATAACGCTCAAAATAACATAATATTTTTTTTTGCTTTTACATCAAGACAACGAAATAAAAATGGTTTAGTGGAGAATATTTATTCTTTTTAAATCCTTATAAATGCCAAGCCATGTACCAATGAAGATGTTTGCCTGGACAAAAGCAAGACACAAGTTTGAAAGCACCCCAGCATGGATTGTTTAAACACAAGGAACACATTGTTCTGGTTAGGAAGAGGTGGTGATGTGGTGAATGTCTCGCCTTGCTTAGCAAATTCTCACGATGTGTCTGGCAAAGATACAAAATGATGGCATAATATTCTCGTTGTACGAATTGATTGTCGTAATCACCGATCCATAAATTATTATTACGCTTCCATGTGACAATAAAAGGTCATGGCGACTGGCAATTTACCACACATTAACAGCGGCAACGTGAGTTTTGACGTCAATAAAACTTTAAAAATATGTATGGTTGGCGTATTTTCTACGTTTGATGCTCATTCAGTTTAAGATATCAAAGAAATGACTGACAGGTGCGAGGTGGAGTCTTAACGGCGAAACCTACTGTTACGCACCACAAAAGTAATAAATGTTTTTGCTACTTCTCTTTCTAAACATGATAATGGCGGTTTCCAAATGTCTTAAAATAAACAGGTTACATGTTCACTCTTAAAATGCTTAAATATTAATAACTTGGGAATATACAATTTGGGTCGAAAAGTGGAAAAGTAAACGATTGCATCACTCGGATAAATAATGAATGAAAGGATGGGCTCTTTATAGTATACTAAATGAATAGTTACAACAAGGTGTCCGTGTCCAATAATCATTCAGTAAATTACTTTAATTTGACAAGATTTTCTAAGAAATGAGTTAAAAACCCGAGAATCTTTGCTCCATGAAATACTCTATTTTATTCCAACTGCCAACTAAATCAAACATTGTTGATCGAATTACCTACGTAAGTTATGACATATTGCATATTATATCAAATACAAACTAGGTAATACAATAATATAACCCAACATGTATAGACTAGATGGGTATTTTTATCTTACAAAACTGAGGCATAGTTTCCTATTCAAATAGCAAATATTTCTCACGCCACACCTTTTCCGCATCCCGACAAAATCAACAAAAAACCGTGAACATTTTCAGCTTTACCAGGTAAAACAATTTGCAAACTGTCATTAGTGTCAGTGTCGGTGCTAATGTCATTACAATTTAACAACACATTGTCCTACACTTAAAATATATATAAAATCTTTGTACATTCCCTTGAATTACGTGTCTCAAAAAATCCAAAATGTGGTCGATTTGCATTTCAGATGTGATCATCCGGTTTATCGCAGCCATGAAGGGGGTCCCACGAGCTATAAAATCGCTCGGTCATGTTGAAATGCTGCTGGAAAACCCCTCCCAGCTGGCAGGCACCTTCAAAATAAACGAGTTGACCAGTGGTCTCACCTTCAGCTGGAATCCAAAGCTGCAAAGGTTGGAAAGCGGGAGTCGCAGGAAAAAACTGACAGCATTTATCTACTCTCGGTGTCAAATCCTCGTCGCGAGTGTGGTTCTCCTGCAAACTTTGCTGAACTTTGAGAACCTGACAAGCTATCCAGTCATGACCCAAGTGTCCACTGCAGTCACGCTGATCTGTCATATCGGCTTCTCGCCACAGGGAAATGTGTGCCGTGCTCGGGAAACCGACATCATCCAATTTATGAACGGGCTTATCAGCTTCCCCTCTAGGAACTACGGGGACGGACCGCAGCTCTGGAAAATCGAGAAACGGGGCATGATCGAAATGTTTAATCATCTTTTTGGCTTGGTCGCTGTGATCACAGCGGTTGGCGTACCGCCGGTGATGGTGTACGCGTTTCATTGGAAAAATCCTTGCATGCCGGCTTTGGCTTTTAGCTGGTTGCTCCCAAAGTGCAGGGCTGGAGGTGGCTTATTGCCCCTGGGGTGGTGGACAAAATACCTGGACTGGGCTACATACTTTGGGGTTTTCTTTGTAAATCATTGGATCTGGGCGTTTCAGTTTCATATTGCGATTTTTGCAATAAATGGACTCAACGTCATGGGCACGCTCACCATCCGGGACTGCATTCGAGTGTAATTTGATTACACTGACAATTTTAATAATACGGCCAATTTTTTTATTTTATTTCAAATCAATAAATTCTCAATTTTAAAAAATTCTTCAGGTTTTGGCAAATGTTTAAAAAGCTGGAGTCGGCGGACAGTGTCTTCAAAAATGTTCTAATATTTCGTCAGATCCAAGTGCTTGGAGCCCTCAGCAATTGCATTCAGCAGCGGACGCTAATCCCGATCATGGCCATGACCTCGATTGTCATGGGGGCCATTGCGACATCCTCCTTGGTCCGGTTGACGGTGGGTGGTGGGCACATTCTGGAAATCATGGTTTTTATGTGTTTACTCACAAACGGGGCATTCGGTATGATAATCATCTTGGGTGGGATGGTGGGTGCGTATGAGGAATCCAAAGAGGTGATTTCGCAAATGAAGTGGAGGGCGGGGCCGAGGCAACCCTACTTTCGAAAGTTTTTGAGCTCATTATACCCCATCAAGGTGAAATTTGGAGCGTGTAATTTTCTGGAAGCGCTGACGCCTCTAAACTGCATGAACCTGTCCTTGAGCTTGACTGTTAATTTGTTGCTGTTGGACGAAAGCACCTAACAAAGTTGCAAATATTGCGGTAGACGATGAGAATAACAGCCTTTATTCATTCATTCGTAACAAGATGTACTTCTCCATTGAATGCAAAATATATTACTCTTTACTGGTGACTAATATGCGGGGAAATACTTATGGTTATAACTCTGTTTCAGTTTTAAACTAAAACATATTTACCAAATAATATTTCAAATGAAAATACTTATTTCTTTTATGCAAAAGTGATACGCGGCGAGGCAAAAAAAAGTTGAATAAAATTTTCAATCAATTTACTCTTGTAAATCATAGGCGTATACAAGTGTTACATCACTATATGATTTCGGTCGGATTGTTTTTACATGCACTTCCAGGCTTCCTCAGTCATTCAACTGTTTTAATGTCTCATGTAATATTTAAGAATAACATTTTTCCCATTCCCGTCTCAAACTTCAAACTAGCGTCGTCATTTTGTCATCCAGCACTTTTTTGGTCTAGATGTAAGCTCTGTAATGCATGTAATGCCTAAAAAGAAACTGTTTCTTTGAATCTCTCCTCCTAACGCGTAATGTCTAACTCATATGTTACATTTACGTTTCAAATAATATTTCATTATTATATAAGGCAAGCTAGTTCCTGCAATATACGCAAATGCAGAATACCCATTGTAGCAGCAATAAATTTTTCATTTCAAATCACGACGACTAGATCAAAAAGGGTTTATGGATGCATGTTTACTCTGCATTCTCATGTGTTTCAAAATTCCATCTAAAATCCTGTCTGAAGTGACTAAAAGTCACACTGCTCGCATATACGTTCCACCTTTGTACTTGCTCTCAATATTTAGGTTATCATATCATACATATCGACATAGGTTGAGAAACCACCGAATATTGTCATAAAAAGTATTGTGCAAGCTGCAAATCAGAAGAAATAATCCTTTACACAATCCAGTGTGCTGCGACAGGCAAAAATACTTTTAACCACACGTAGCTGTAATATTTTTTTACATTTAAGGATAAAACCTTATGTCCCTGCTTGATTGAGGCTGTACTCCTGCAAAGTATGGAGTATGGTGTGATTTTTACTGTAAGGATGTCGCAAACGAACTCAGCTCACTTCACTTGGTTTATATCCAGTGAGACATTTTAGCTTGTAGATAGCAAGCAGACAGAACACATTCAAGATTTTATCAAGAGACATGACAATATTATTATTATATATATATCTTGTCTTGTGTTATGGTTATGATATGATGATGGTGTGATGCGAAAATTCGCTAATGGCCTGTTCCCCTTTCTTTTAAAATTGCGGTATCATACGTACTGTCGTACATGGGTTATGAGTGACTTTTTGGAGACGCTACCGTCTCTCCTTGGCTTCTCTACACACGACTCTTATAGCATTTCCTGGATCCCGTTTGCAGATTGTATTTTTCCATTCTACCGCAACCTGTGCGCACGTAAAAACTCAGCCTCAGTGGCCCTAAACTAGACATGCATTTTCTTCATTGATGATATATCTAATAAGTGTACCAAGTACCAAGCGTTAGCGTTTTAGTTGAAGTGTATTGGAAATTGGAATTGGAGTATTCGTATCATCACATCACTTCATGGTTTTGCCTCTGCTTGTCACTCGTGATGATGAGTGAGTCACAACTTACTTTTTCCATTTTTGCACCCACCTGCTGCATTCAGTCTCTCCGCAGAAGAAACAGTATTGCATTTTATATGATTGTGTGACAGACAACCCAATGGCAGCCACTTGAAAGTGATTTATAGATTTATAGATTTAGCATTGAGACAATAGCTCTGAAAACGACGTATTCAATTCAATTCTTGTGAATTCTTTTATTTTTTCCCCTTTCTCGTTGTGCTTAAAAATCGTGTGTGTGTGAGAGAGAGGTGTATGTGATACGTGTGAGGCAATTGGAGGCATCGTGAATGGTTTTGATAGGAACACCTCACAATCAGTGCGTGCGACGCCAAAACCACGTCACCTTACCAACCCCGTATTATTTGCTAACGGAAAAAAGGGATCAGTTTAAGTTTAGAAGTTTTTGCTAGTGAAGTGCAGTTTTTGAGGATTCTAAACTTTGTCCAGGATGCCAGGACGAAAACGAAAGTTAAGAGCATCCACTTCACGAGCAACAAGACGACAGCCGCCAGAGGAGAACGGAGAGCTTGCAAACGGGAATGGGGCTGAAAATGCACCACCGCCAGAGGGGAACAGAGAGCAGGAAAACGGGAACGGGGCAGAAAATATACCTCCGGTGGTGGTAAGATTTTTTGAAAAATATTCATGGCCTCTTTCAGCTCAACCTGAATCACATAATATCTCAAGCTTATTGTTAATACACAGTTCCTCTTTCCACGAGAATTTTTCCTCCTAGGGAACATGCCATTTGCAAAGGAACCCGTGAACCCTGGAGGGAAAAATTCCTGGAGAAGTGTCCCCTGCTATTCCTCCGGTTTGGTACACAGCATTTGGCAGATTACTGAAGTCGTGAACTTCATCAGAGTGAACTTAATGCCTGCTGCCATGATTATATCTGTATTGTGCATATGATTTTCCATTTTCTCCATATCATTCCCCGGGGAAGAGTAGGATGCGAGTTCACGCATTGAAGTAGGGGAAAATGCAATTTTTCCGTCCGAGGGGACTTGTCCGCTCAAAGTAGCGGAGCTGTGTACCAAAGTCGAGGAATAGTTGGGGAAAACTGTTGGGGAGGGGAATTCTGGCATTTCCCTATGAAAATCGGTAGCTGTGTAGTAGCCTTTACTGAATAATTCATTTTGACAGGAAAATGGACAAGACCCGAATCCAGGGGAACCTGGGGATGGTGGAGGTGCACCTCGGCGAAGGAGGCGGCCGCCCAATGAAATTCCCAGGCATATCAACTTCTTTCCTACTGAACTTAAAAAGTATGAATGTAAAACCTGCAAAAAAAGGTTTAGGAGCAAGGGCAATTGCAATTACCACTGGTACTGCGGGAGGGAAAGACCCCTGGCATGTGAGCGTTGTTCCTTGAGGTTCATTACGAGACAACACTTGGACATACACATTAAGAAGTCATACACAGGAGAGACCCTTTTGTTGCAAAAAATGCAATAAGTCTTTTTTTCAACGCAGTAAATATAGTCGACACCTTAAAAGTAAACTGCACAAGCTGGTTTCAAAAAAAATTGAAAAATGGGCTCTGAAAGAGCGTTTCAACAGACGTCCAGTTTTAAAAGTCAAAACCAATAATGAAGGTACGCCTGCAAACTTTCATATTAAAACTTACAAAAATTAATCGTGTTTGTGGCCTAATTTTTTTAAATATTTTTTTTTTGCGAATTTTCCCAATTAGTTAATGTGTCGCCCCGGGAGGATCTTCGGAAGCAGAGGCCACCACCAACTAACAATGAGGATAGGTCGTTTAAATGCGATTACAAATCCTGTGGATGGTGCTTCGGAACTTTGAAGGACCTTGACCGACACAGGGCTACTCATTTTGGTGAGGACGTTTTCTATGAAATAAAGTAATTGTAGGTGGCCTTAAATGCTCCATTCCATCATTGCTTATTATTTTTATATGATTTGTATTGTCTTTAGACGAGTATCCCTACAAATGTGAGCTGTGCCCGACGAAGTTCAACAGGAAGGAGAACATGGTGCGACATGTGACAAAGTGCCACGCTGAGACGAAAGAGGTGGGTTTGGCAATGGCCGAAAGGGTAGCACGGGCCTACCTGGAGCGTAATTTGGATTCCATGGACCATATTCAAAGGAGACACCTGCAGTCTTCAGTTCGGTGAGTGGTTGGGTACTTTTTGATTGATTGCGTTGTTGCTAGTAGGTTTTAAAATTTGTTTTATGCATTTTCATTGCAGAAGGGCGATCATTCTTATGGCGAAAAAGAGGCAGTTGAAACTGGAAGGTGATGAAAATATTGAAGAACGAGAGGGTTCACCTCAACCAGGGCCCTCATCCAGAGTACGAATTAGGATTCACTCGGGTTCACCCCAACCAGGGCCCTCATCTAGAGTACGAATTAGGATGCACTCGGGTTCACCCCAACCAGGACCCTCATCAGGAGTACGAATCCGGATGGACTCGGATCCACCAACAACCATACAGGATCTTCCTCCATTAGATGGACCGTTTCCATCAGATTCCAACAGCAGCGATTGCGAGGACTCTGTCTCTGAGCCACCACCACTAGGGGACTGGTCTGAAGTTAAATGTTCTGTCTTTGAGGTCCCACCGGCAGATAGTATAACCGCCTCGGATACTACCGACATGGCAAATTATGATGTCGTACGTGAATTTGTGTTTCCCTCGCCATTGGAGGGTGTCCAAGTAATTCCACATGACATGCAGCTTAACACACGGGCTAGTGTTAAGGAAGAGGCTTCAGAAATACCATTGGAGGTGCCACTGGCTCCAGCAGGGTCAGTTGATAGAGTGGAACAGGACAAGCCTATGACAGCAACAGGGTCACGCAATACAGTGACACCGAAAGATGAAAAAGAAGAAGAAATGCCCGATGGAGTAGCACCGGAAGTGCTACCAGGGCCAATAGAATTGTCCAATGAGGTGGCATCAGAAGGACCAACAGGGCCACAAGAAATACACGGCGGAGTGGCACCGGAAGGACCAATAGGTCCAGAAGGATCGCATAATGGAAGTGTCCAAACAGCGAGTCCAGCAATACCAATGAATGCACACGCCGTTGTGGTTGTACATGATACATCAGAACGTACTGAAGACGACGTGATTAGTCATCATCTTAATAACGAGGTTGGACCATCGGCTAGTTTGCCTCAACCAGGACCTTCTTTCCTAGTGTACAGAACTCGGTCATTTTCCCCGGTTGCCACTACGAATGGGGCTCTTCCACAGGGTGACCAATGGATTCAGGGTTATTTGACCCAGCAACCTCAACGACGTCTTTCTGAAGAGGAGCACTCTGATCCTCCTCCACCCTGTGAACCTGGACGGCAACAACATCCACAAATTTGGAGCATGCCGAGAGCGGATTTTGTTGAATCTACTGCTCGTATGAATAACGCTGTCGATGAATTAGTTACCCGGATTTCTTCACAAATGAGACCGGATGCAGCTATGCCTTCACCAGGACCATCGTCCCAAGCAAGCTCAGCATCATCAGTTGCAGCTGCCACTAAAAATCGGACTCCGCAAGCAATGATACCAGAGACGCCGCGTGAAATGAGTGGCTCAGAATTTGCACGAGTGGGTAAGCCAGAGGTCCCTGTAGCACTTGTCCATGTTGAAGTAATGGGGGAAGGGGACAACGCCGAACCAATGGATGTCGACGAGCCTGATGAAGGAAATCATGAATTGGTTGCTAATATGGTGAGTTGTGATTTCATTATTAGAAATTTTCCTGGCATTTGTTTCAATTGTGAATTTATTGGAAAAAGTTGCATTTTTAGGAAGGCGTAAGAGAATTACCTGTTCGAGCCGGAAACGGGGTTGAGGGGTCCGTACGGGTGAGAACTCATACAACTGTAGCAGGACCTTACCCTTGGCGATCCCCTCCTTCTGAATTTTCTGATGACGACGAAGACGAGGATATGGAGCGACCAGTTTACCCATTGGTCAACGAGGCTAGTGCGTATGGTCAGGCCATTACCCTTCCACAAACTCCACCACAGGATCCGGATGACGAACTCATTCAACCACGTTCTCCTATACGATCCATACTTACGTGCATTGTGGTTCAGATTATTTTTCTAGCCATCTCCTACTACCTTTATGTGCTATTCGCCTAATGGTTTTAAATTAAGGGGAAGCGTTAAAATAGGCTGGATCGTTGTCGAGGTGGACTGACTTTGCAACTTTCATATTCTTTGGCAAAGGTATTTTGCTAATTTTCCTAGAAAATTAGTTGTTGATTTTATTTTAAGTATAATTGAAGGTTATTATATTAGTAATATCATTTAGCAAGTCATACTTATAATGAAAAATACGGGGGATATTTTTAATGTGTAGGTGTTATAATCAGGGTCTAATTGGGTTTTTAAAAGCCATATTATCCCATTTTCTATTTTATTTAAGGCACTACTGAAATTGTAAGTCTTACATTTCAGTGTTAGTATAGAATTTCAAGTTATTGCCTTTACGTTTTAATCACAGGCAATTAAAAGGAAAGCAAGGAAGTGGAATTTCAAACTTGATTTTAAAATAGTTTCAGCTGTAATTGTTATACGTATAATATAAGTAGCAGCTTTTTACACTGAAGTCCCCGGTTTTTCCCCCAAAGACAAACCTTTACTGACAGACAATACTAATGGGGGTTGTGTTTCATCCTGTTAAGCTTTGGCACTAGAGTTAGAAATGACTAGGAATTAGCAATAATTAAATCTGCCATTACAAATATATACTTTAGAAATCTGCCACCCTGATGATGACGCACCTACTAATTATAGTAGTGATAATTTTAAGATTTTATTATACAGATATCAATCAAACACGAATTTTTGGTCAGGAGTGTTTATTGAGAAACTTATTTTGTAATTAGTTTACCATATGACATTTATTAAAAATATATAATATCAAAGAAACTGTAAAAATATTATCATCAACTACCCATTTATAATCGCATTATCCGCGTTTTTTCAGCTAAGACATCAGCTAAGTTTTTCAGCATTAGCATTTAGAAACATTGATGCCCTGACATAGTTCTTATTTACCTACGCGTACTGCGTTCGGAATAATGATATGAAATTCCACCTTTCAGGATCGCTGACGTAAAAACCCTATCAATGATTCCTCGAGCTTTATGAAATTCATGCAGCCATGCATCATCAGGAGCAAAACACGACAATAACAAAATTATCCGCTTGTTAAACTCCCCACAAAGATGCTTCTCCAACAATGTCATTCCACTCCATTCCAGTTTTCACTCCAACCAACCACTTGTCTCAAACACCTCCCCACAGTCCCCCCTCAAACCCGAATTGGACACCGAAATGAATCTATATTTTATTGGGTTGATGATTTTAAAAGTTACATGCTGCACATGCTTCCAAAGGATTATGTATTGTGAGGTTATACAACGACAACATCCCCTCAAACTTCTATTCCTTCTATACTATAGATAAAACCCTGTCTGGGTCACTTTCTCACGCAGCATTTATCTACATAATTGTGCTGGCATCTTGTATAATCTGTGTGAGATTACAAGGCCGAAAATTCCCACGACTAATTTTAAACATTAATTATACGTACTTGTTCTCTTGTATAATCCACAAACTACCTCGTGTATTACGTGTTTCAACAATATACACAATTAGCAAGATGGTTCCGGGATCACAAACGCAAACAAAGGACGAATGCCACACATCAGACATTTTTACTATTTTTTCAACCTCAGTTCCAATCTGTTCCCAATTGAGAACTAATTGCAAATTCTTTGGGCCTCGAAATGGCGTTCAAAATCTTCGCTTTAGTTCTTCTGGCCTTCCTCACTTTGACAACTGTCCCATTCAGTAAAGTGTCTAAAACACGAAACAATTATTTGCTAATAATTTAATATAATACTGGGAATACTCACACCACACCTTTTGCAATTTTTGTAGGGTTTGTAACTGGACAAAGTTGTTCATGGACCAAGCTGAACACCACAGCACCAAAATGCGCCAACGGCACCCAAGAAATTTACATGGAGCAACAGGCCAAAATGTTTAAGCGATTTTGCTGCTCTCCCAAAGCAAAAATGTTCCAGGAGCACAAGGACAACGCGGAAGGGTGTCGTCCATCCCCGTGTACCGCTGCTGGCACAGCAGCCATCCAAAACATGTGCACATTTAATCCCCGCTGGGTAAATGGGAAGCGGCTCGACTACCAAGACACCATTCGAGACGAGTGCATTCCAAAAGGGACCGACAAACCTGGTGGCGTTAAAAGTCTCTGTTGTCCAGCAAACACGACAAACATTTTGCTGGCAACGTTGGCCACCGCTGAGAGAAACGAGTTTCCCCATTTTGCCCGCATCACACTTGGGGCTGAGGGGTGTGGGGGAAGCACTTACAACGAGAGGTATATCATCACAGCGGGCCACTGTGTGAAGGATAAAATCGGCGAGACGGTGGACCCTAAAGTCATCAAAGTGAGATTAAATCCGTATGTAAGTGGAGGTCCGTTCAGGGAGGATGAGCCAAATGTTTACGGTGTTGAGGGGATACTCCTCCATCCTCAAATGAGCACCAAGGCGGAGCCCAGAACTCATGACGTTGCACTGTTAAGGTTGGACAAGGATGTGGTCTTTGGGGAGAAGATTAAGGCCCTTCGAATAGCTCCAAAGGGATTTAATCCGACCAGTAAGAAAAGAAGTCTCACGATGTACGTTTTTAATTACTGAGCATTTAAAACTGCGAGTTTCAATTGCAGGTTATGCAGATGAAGTAGTTGTAATCGGATATGGAACTACAGATGTCCCTGGAAGAGTTTTCAGGCTTCAGAAGGCTCGCCTCAGGATTCGGAATGCTACAACGTACTTTAATAATTTCAAGGTGAATCCAAGGCAAACGGGAGTAGCTGACCAGATTCTACTTTTGGGAGGATTCTACGATAACATATTTAGTCCGAGTAGGTCTTACATGTAATTATTTATTTGATAGTTTAGTTTTATTTAAGAGCTTGTCAAAACGTTAGTCTACAATATTTATTCTTTTTTGCAGGTACTGGTAAAGGTGATGCAGGCAGTCCAGCGATATGTCGGGACAACGAGGGGTTTGCCATTCATTGTGGTATAGCCTCGCCGGGGGGAGGGGATCCCGCAAATTGCACAAAATTCCGGGATGAGGACACCTGCAGCCCTAGCCTTTTCCAGCAAGTGCAATATTTTCATGATTGGATTGTGGAGAACGCTGGACTTCAAAAGACTGAGCAGTTGCTCAAGGTGCCCTTGTTCGGAAGAGCGGTTCCGAGCAAGGCCTACCTTCACCAGGTGCATGTCAACTCAACCAAAGGTCCCAATTGTGGAGGCACCCTGATCTCGGAGGATTTGGTGTTGACTGCGGCTCAATGCGTAGCCAATGAGAATGGGTCGGTGAGGGATGGGGTTCAAGTTGGGGTGGGTGTTCGGGATTTATTAGCCAACACGGCAGGAGTAGGGGAGCTAATTAGTGCCAAGCGAGTAACGGTGCATCCCGGCTACTCCCGCGTTTGGACGAGAAAGGCAAGAGAAAAGAGAATGGTGGGGGTGACGCTGGTGAAAGGGCAGGCAGGGAGGGTTGTTAAAAGGGAATTCTATTTCAAAAATGACATTGCCCTGATTAGGTTGAAGAGAAAGGCAATAAACATTACAGGAGATGATGGAGTAGCCACTCTTCCCGACCCTCAATTTCGACTGCCCCCCACAGCCACGGAGGTGTCCTTCCCCACTAAAACTTCCAGGTCGGGCAAGCTCTCCCAAAGAGAATTCACTTTATTAAACGGCGCAGCGTGTTCCAAGAGATTGAGGAGATTAGCCGCAAATCCAGGGATGGCTCATCAAGTGTCCTCCTTGAAGTACAGCGAGGAGGCGATCTGTGCCGTGGAAAAATTCTCCGGCGGCACCATGTGCGATAGAGAACTGGGCGGAGGGGTGATGTGTGGGAAGAGAAAGGGGAGGGATGTGGTGTGTGGCGTGCAGACATTTAGGTTATGCGAAACGACAATTCCCACTGCATTTTTAAATGTGACAAATTTCAGCGAGTGGATTGCTGAAACTTCCAAAAAGATGGTTTAACTTTTCTAAAGCAGATAAAATTCAATTTGTCTCCACAACTATATATATATTTCATGCTGAATTGTACACTTAAACATTGGATACATGAATTAAGTATTTAAAAATTAATTTAAACTCTATTATAATATTATAACATTTTCAATATCTTTATCAAATATCAATATTTTTTCAATTTCAATAAAACCATCAGCAGAAGAGTATGAAAGTAGCGAGAGGGAGAGAGTTGAGTTGTCGTAAAAGATTAAAAGAAGCCTCATGGAATATAGCATAAAATAAATTTTGACTGGTCTCATGGCGGAATTGCGACATGTTAACTAACTTAAGCTTTTAGTAAACTTTAACATATCTTTTTATCGTCATATTGGAGGTGGATGGTTGATCTTCCACCGCTTAAATTCATTAATTCAACTATCGCAAATCGGGCTGAACAGCTTTCCAAAGTTCTCGACTTACCCCTTACTTATAGGTATGTCTACATCCGATTGAAGATTATTCTATTAGTGGAAATTGGTAATGTCGAGGACTATATGGTTCTGGGTAAACGGGATTAAGGAAAGGCTTGATAGGCGGTGTTTCTTACGAAACTTTTAAAATCTACCTGTATCCAACTTTTTTCGCACAAGCATATATTATGCCAATAGTTTACGGTGGCTACAGAATGAGTGGCCTAGATAAACTATATAGTTGTAAGATCCAAAGTAGTTTAATTGTGGGATATTACATTATTTGGGTGGTTCCAAGAAAATATGTAGGTCTGGGTCTGAGGAATACATATTATGCGACTTACAAGAGCAGGTACCCAATCGTACATGTATCATATAATTCTTAAATGTGTTTTCAATCGACCCTGAGCTTTTTGGTTCTTCCTTTTACTTTAAAATTTTTTCACAAGATTTATTTCGAATTTTATATGAAATTTGACATGAATGTTCTGAATTCAGGGTTGCCCATAACAATCCCACTTCATGTCAACTGACCACTATATATATGTAATATGTATGTCTTCATATATGTTATCGTATAGCTGACTGACTACATATTTATGATCGTATAGGTATGTAATGTTCAATGGTAATATAATTTTTGGAAAATCTTGTTATGTTTGACGGTTTAATATATGACATACTGTCTTTGCCTATGTATATGGTATGGTACGCTAGCTCAAAATTTAAAAGAAATTATACAATGGATAAAATGGAGTTGTGGATAGGTTGCGCGGATGGATTGCTTACCTATTGGCATGAGGCGAACCCTCTCATTTATCATTATCATTAAGCTGTCACTTTATGAACCGAAGTTTATACGCTCGTAGATGTATATAAGTAAAAAGACGAGTCCTCTAGTCTATCTATATAGTCGAACGTAGCAGTCATAGTCATTGCTGGGATGGGCGTAATGCCAGTTTTGTGTTTCTGTTTTTGTCTGTATTTTGTACCATATTTCAGTTCAGGCCCAGTAGATAAGATAGGAAATCCAGATTCTACACATGCGTATGTATCTAATTAATGGTAGGTGGTGAGATTTCTATATTTATCCCTGTATAATTTCGTTCACCGTTCGTCCGACGTAATAACACCTGAGGAATTTGCTTTCACTTTCCGAATTGCTATATACGGAGGTTGCAGTGCGTGTTAGAAATATGTCACATTGCCAAATATGATGCTTTCATATCAAATTACAACAGGGAATGGATTGTGTCATTAATATAAGCGGTTTAAATTCATTTTGCCAGCTTTATATTCTATATTGCGTATTATATGGAACGTGTACAGAGTAAAGGATATATAGTTAAAATGCCTTCTGATATAAGGCCAGCTCCGGACAGGATAAACGGGATAACCGAACCCCTTCAAGCATTTTCGATAACACGCGGACAATCAACAATCAAGTGAATTTAGATGCCTTCCGTGAAAATCAGCTCACCTTACAGACAGGACAGTGATATTAATTACGAAGTATATTTACCATTTGGTGTAGTTTAGGTATGCATAAATTATCGCGTTATTGACGCTACTAAAATTGTAAAATATCCTACGATAAAACATTATTGCCTAACACAACCCCCTCAGCGGTATTCAACATAATGGTAGTCAACATTCTCCGTTTAATTGGCTTCTCAGCAAACCCCAAAAGATTTACATGGAATGCCACCGGTTGTAGATTCCGTAAGATTCGTTTTACCTCTCCGCGCCCACCCCGAATATTTGCCATATTACGTGTCCACCCCCTAATCATTTCTTTACTTAACTGAGCCGACCGCACCCCAAGGCTAAGGGATACGACGATAATATATAAAGCAAAAAACGTGATAAATGGGGCGACCACGTACACAAACATTGACAGCACCCTCCACCCCACAAAAGTTCCTACAAGGGACAAAATCGCAAGTCCCATTCCCCCCTCACATGCCACGAACAAGAGGGACGAGGAAGGGCGTAAAAATTTTGCATGCATAGCGTAATGCTCCCTGTACTTTTTCAAGGCCGCTGTGGGGTTCCACTTGGACACTCTCTGGATGAGGATCAATCTGTACAAATTAGTTTTCCCGATGAGAATCAAGATGACAAAAATCATACGAAGAGCTCGACAAGCCTCCATGCAGCCAACCAGCACTAGTAAGGCCGCAAAAATCCGTGTCAGGATGAACGAAATGGGATGAAGGTCAAAGCTACGCACCATCCGCAAGAAATATCCCGACACATCCTTTTCCAAAACTATTGACACTGGGAGGTAGAAAAAGGGACAGATTGAAATTAAAGTGATTATAAATACCAAAATGACGCCAAGCGTATCCCCACACTGGTATTGGACAATGCGTTTCGCTTCTATTAAACATGAGAAAAGATGTATCACATCAGTCATTTATCATAATATTGTCCAAGACAGTTTATTGTATTTTTGTACTTTCTAGAAAAATTACCATGGTATGTCATCCTATATATTTGCTTCATTGGGAGAGGTGGAGTTATCATTTTCCTCTGGGTAGCTCGAGGCTGATAACGCCAGTCAAAGAGAAGGTTTGTGTAAGCGACAAGTTGCACGCGGTGCGTGTACACCGTCCAGTTCAATCCACAGGATAACAAACAGACGGAGTAGGTCATAATGATGAAACACAATAAATCCTTGCTGATGGCGGATGGCTTGTAGATGAAGTGCAAGAGGCACACGAGGGTTGCCGTTGTCCATACACCACCTTGGACGAATCCTCCGGTTATGTAAAATATAAGGAGTTTGCGATGCCTTTGCTCTGCATCTAAAGAAACAGTGTCAGTGTTCCACCGCAAGATATACGGGGAATACAGGAGCCTTGCGGATAGCAATTCGTTCAACTCGAGAGCAGCTACGCAAAGAGGAGTCATGATGATGATAGTACCCGGATTACCAGAGCGATCTTGGTCCCACCAGGATTTCAGATTGGACTGGAATGGATTTTAATGCGTTAAGGCACACAGGTTTTATAAGGAAGCCAATAAAATATATTTCTCTTTACTACATATGGTATAATAGAAGAAGTATGAAAAATTTAATAATGACATGGAAAAGGCTGGAAGAAAAATTCACCAAGATAATGTATGATGCCTTTCCAATATGATAAATGATACATTTTGAGTGGATGTGTTTTCATAATAATATATATTCAGAATGACCCATTGCCTGACAAAAAGTACATAATTAAGGTGGAGTTATAAGAAAGCCTAGCATGTATTAAGAATAAAATTCTAGATATCAAATTCCTTATGACAGTGCAATGACAATAAGCTACGCCTTTTACATGTAATTGTAAGCTACTTTACTGGCCACTTCCTGTGGGTGAAAAGCTTGAAGGAAAATCTTCTCTGTTCCGTACTGGAGAACGACCTGTTGACAGGGCGAAGATAGTAAAACGATGTGTATATACGTAGGTATGATGGTAAGAAGGATTCCATGAATGTGTAATTACCTAGTTAGATAAAATCTAATTATTGATCTTGCCATGCAGATTGGGATTATAAGATATGTTTCACTCTAACCATGACGCAGGGCCCATTTGCGGTGCCAGAACTACCAGATGCCAGTTCAGTTCATGTCATATGCATGCCTGACGACTGACCCTCGGAACGTGATTCACGAAAGATACTGATTGACAAACTAATTTAGAGATGTATACCAGCAATTTTTAATATTTATTCTATGCTTTAATGCTTTCATCAATCTCTTCCGTCCATCAATCATCAGTAAATTAGTTTTACTCTACTTTTGATTTTATCCAAATAATGATACTTTACGAATTTTTGCTTAATCTAATCTAAATATTGTTTTAAAACCCTGCATACCCCAATCGCTAAATTAAATTCTATATTGACTGCTGTTTTGATTGTTGTTGCAGCAGTTGAACTACATTATAGTGTTTTAAAAGGTAAGTAATTCCGTTTCGTAGTTTGTTGTTGTAAGTAATAGTATTTGTTTCTCATTTAGCAAATTACCACCACTTTCTGAGTATTAAGGTAATTAAAGTGTGTTTGTGTACGTGCCACGTGCCTACATGTACATAATTTATTAGTTAGAGTGGAGGGTGAGGTACCTGGAACGGAGCTCCCACTAGATTCCATTGATTCTACGTTGTAAGTCGCTTTCCCGATAAAAGAAGTAAACCACATATACCTAAATTGGGTTACGGGTTAGGGGGTTACTTGGAGTCAATGGCCTCTTATCATGTGACGTCAAAATGGCCTTCTAAAGTTTTCTCCGATATTAAAAATCAATAATCTAGTACACAATAGTAGAAATCATATACCCAACGGGACTTAGAATGTTTCCTTCAAATTGCTTTATTTTATGGTTTAGATAAATTAGCTTATTGTGGTATCGATATCAGTACCACCCGTATTTTATATATTATATGCATATTACATAATACCCAGGTGGGTACAATAAAAGAACACTCCTGGTGAAAGTTTCTGGTATGTAATCCTGCATGACGTACCATTCTGACTAATTGCCTGAGCGCTTCAAGTTATGCCTATTGATTGTCATACATCGTATGATTGATTCTCACTGTTTAAAACTGTGCCATTCCATTAGTTAATTGAAAATTGTAACTGATATTGACGACGCATTATTTTCAGCTCTTGACATAAACAGCAGAATGCGGTTCATATTATACTAACAGGTATTCTAACATTTCATTTATGCTGTTTTAAGATAAACGAGAGTTCCAAAATGGAACTGCAACTGCATGACACCCTGTCCTTCGGAAATCAACTCGATGTATTTAAAACATGTCTGATCCATCTGATCTTTTCACAACTGGAACTCCCCGGATCTGTAAGACTTCAGCTTGAACAAGAAATGTCATAACAATGTTAAAAAATGGGTATAATTTGTTGTGCTTTAATATATGTACATTCTTTTACAGAATCATCCTCTACCCACCTACGACGACGTACCTCTAAACGTGCCGTCCGTGCGAAATGTAATTAGCTACAGCCAAGGCGGCTATTCATTACTTTGCGATAAAACGGCATACGTTCGGGCAGACCACTACAAGTTGCCTTACACCCACAAACCCCAAGTCCACAACCAAAACTGTGAGGTTCAGGTGTTCATCCCTCCAACAGGTTGCGAAAAATGGATGTACAAGTACAGAAGTGATGAAAAGTGGGGAGAGATAATTCACCCTTTTCACTTCCACTTGTATGTGGATGACGGATTTGTGCCGAAAGGGGTGGTCACTCTAAGGAGGCCACGGAGGTTCATCATATTCGTAACAAGATCTCGGGATCCAGTTCGCTATGGAGAGAGCATGTTTCGACTTTTCGACACCCTCCCCATCCCAGTAAAATATGGCAAACTGAAGCCCGAATCGGAAGCTGAATATGCTAGCCTTCCAACCAAAATTGTATTCCAGATTGGAAACTCGTCATCGGATGACAAAGAAAATGTTTGGAAGGTGGATGCTTCCTATATACTCAACTCTGTGGATTTTGAGTCGACAGTAGTCTCACATAAACAACCATGTTGGGAGACGAATAGGTATGGACAATTACGTCCCGACCAATATTGCATGCGTGAACACATTGGCAGAATGGAATATCCCCGAATCCAATATTCAGTCGGAGATCCTAAAACAAACACAATGGAAAAGTTGGAATTCTTGTGGACCACCTTGGACCCCAAACAGATAATGTTTTTCGGAGATTTCACGGACGTAAATGAACACCGGTTGGACAGGGAATTTCGACAACTTGTGAGCACCAATTGGTATTTGAGAGCTTGGAAGAGGGGACACCGGCACATCCAATTTGTGCTGCTGTCAATCATTTCAAAAAACTTGACAAACGCAATACTCATTCCTGGAACTGTGCGGTTCGAGGTGTCAAGGAAGACATTTCTCGACAGTCCATTCAACTTTGACGAGGAAGGCATCCACTTTGTGTCCTGTGCTGGGATCACTGAGCGAGGCTGGCTGTCTCTGGATGGCTACGTGTCACCCTTCGACATCACCTGTTGGATGCTAATAATTTCCAGCTGGATTGCGACTACACTAGTTCTGTGGAAGTTTTTCTTAAAGTCCATCTGCGATTGCATATTTTTCGCGCTTTGTATTTTGCTGGAGCAAGGAGTTTCCTACTTCTCTAAAACGAAATGGGTTTTCGGAACGTGGATCATGGTCAGCATTGTCCTGACCAATTGCTACAAAGGGGAAAACATTAATAAGCTCATTGCCCCGATCCCCATTCGGAAACTGGACAGCTTCACTCAGCTCATCGAGAACAGGTTCACAATTCACTCGCGCAATTTGGATTCCGATAAGCACCAAATTATGAGTCGAATCCAAGTCTCAATTTGGAGCAGAGAGGCGGTGCATTGTGACTACGGTAAGATGGGCTGCTTCACAGAGCTTGATGACATGTTTCCAAAAAGGCGTAACCGACGAGAGAAACAGCTACTATGGCGTACATGGCGAGCTAGAGGTAGAGAGGATTTTTTGGCTAAAGAGGAACCTGGGTTTTTCTTATACTGGATTCAGATGTGTGAGAAAGTGGCGTACGTGGACTCACACCACCGCGTTCGTCAACTGCTAATTCGGTTAAAGAATCAGTTGTTATTGCAAAATAGGACGAATGAGGTTAGCATGAGTAAAGAGCCCTTTACCCCGTTGTACCAGAACTGGCATTTAAGCCGAGTCCCATGGCCAGTGGACTGGGTCACAAGGAGGATGCATGGGTTGAAGGAGGCTGGCCTGGATAAGTTGTGGAGGGACTGGGAGCTCCGGGTGTTAACTTATCAGTCGAATGTGGAAAGTGCGAGGATGCGCATGCTCAATGCGGTCAAGAAGGTGGATATGAATGATAACATTGCCGTTGTATTTCTGCTCTATGCCGTATTTATTTGTACCCCGTTTCTGGCTTTTTCGGTGGAAATTGTGATGACCTATTCAATTCCTTGCTGTGAATTAGTTTGGAGGAGATTTAAATCTGTAATTAGGTGCTTTGTGGGAGGTTGTGATTGCAAAAGAATGAATCGGGTGTCTAGATTTTAATGGTCTTATGTTTCTATTAGGTTCATTAGGTTTCTATTAGCATACAAATATTGCAGTAATGATGTCGACATCACATCTTACATAAACAATTTAATACATGCTTTGATGCTTATCATCAATATTCCAATTTTACCGTATTGTTAGTTAATGCACCTGTTTTAACACTTATGCACACTTTATGAGTTTGCAATAAACAACAAAAAATGTTTTGTGTGTAAGCTAATCACGAAGTTCTCATCGAAATCTTATTGCTTACTTCCTTCTTCCAACAGTTCCAACCTTTGCGTCATGCAACAATGAACTCAATACTGAACTTGAACTTCAGTACAGACGGATATGTGCTACAGCCATAATGTAATATATGTATTCTCATTTTCTCATGTTTGATTTCTAATGACGTTAATCCAAGCGAATTACCTCATTTGTAGGTCTGTAGGTGTTATGCAATTATCTTTCTGCTTGTTACATATGTAATTATACCCGGACAATATCTCATAAGCATTAATTAAACACGAGTAACGCAATTTTATAATGAGCTAAAATCGTACTGAGCTGAACAAAACCATACCGAACGGAGGAGGCTTGAATCACGGAACGAAACATAAATATTTGCTAACCACTCCAGCTGAAAATTAATACGCAATCAACATATCTTCCATGCATAACAGTATTTTACTCTGAATCTTCCTGCATTTAAGAGAAGCTTCGGTGAGAATGAATCCAACGCGTATAGCGAAACTACTCCAAAATGTACCGAAGGTCTCTAGAAAATGTACGTGGAGGAGCAGAAAGACAAATTTAAAACTCTTCGCTGCGTGCGACCCCAAAACAAAATCCTACCGTGTCTACAAAGACAATGCGGAGGAAGCGTGTCGACCGTCCGCTTGCAACAAGGTGAAAATCACAGCCTCCCAGAATTTGTGCTTGTTCCCAACCCACCTCTGGGTTGGCCCACCTAAATTCATGACAAGGATTGCTGAGAGTTTAAAGCTTTGTCAAGTACAGACAACGAAAAAATTAATCAATCAAATGCTGCTCAAAGATTTCTCAAAGAAAATCAAAGATTGCTCAAATGACAGACCGGTCAAGGAGATTCAGGATAGCAATGCAGGGGGAAGGGATAGATGCTGACTGTACTTTAACCGGGGTTAGATCCACTGCATACCCAATATAATTCAGCCGGGTGCAATATTTCCACGTCTTAATTGTGGAAACTGCTGGAACACAGCAAACGGAATATTTCTCTGTTTGGAAAGTTCCAAACAAGACCTCCCTCCACCAGGTGCACATCAACTCCAGCGGTGGGCCCAAATGTTGGGGTGTGCAGATCAAGGACTAACTGCAGCTGACTGTGTTGCCGATGACAAGGGTTGGCCAGCGGAAAGGGGTAACGGTTAATGTTGGCATTCGAGATCTGAATGACACGCAAATTGGGCAAGTCTTCGAAATTAAGGAATTAAAGGCGCACGAGGACTTTCCTCGGGTGTGGACCAAGGTGAAGAAGTCAAGTAGGGGAAAGAGGGTGGTGGACGTGACGCTGATGCAAGGTCAAACTGGGAGGAATACAATAAAGGAGTTTTATTACGAAAATGATGTAGCTTTGATCCGGTTGACAAAGAAGGCAAACATTGCAAAATGTGTCCTTTCTTTCCTTCCGGATGAAGAATTTAAAATGGCAACCTCCATGTTGGAGATGTCCTTCCCGCTAAATATTTCCAGGTCGGGAAAACTTAGCCAGAGGGAGTTTACTTTGTTAAGTAAGGAAGAATGTAGAAAAGGAATGGACAGACTGACTTCTGAACCGGCGGACATGGCTTATCAGGTGTCGTCTCTGGAATACAACGAGGAACAAATAGGAATTATTCGGGAGGATCCATGTGCGACAGGGAGTTGGGAGGAGGCGTGATATGCAAAGGACAGGGGGATTTATGTTTTGTGTGGGCTGCAGATATTCAGATTGTGTGAGACAACCACTCCCAATGCAGTTTTGGATGTGACCCATTTCACGGTTTGGATTGTTGCAAATTCCTAACTTTTGTATTGTCATTTCAGTTTTAGTCGTTTTAGTTGTTATTTTTTTTGTAAATTGGTTGTACCTGTGCATTTTAACATTTTCCTAATAAATACGCAATTTGCATTACAAGTACAAATATCGGTTTGGTGCATGGTGCAGCATGATATGTAGATATATATTATAGAAAATCTGTGTTCACTATCTAGCATCTTTAGAAACAAAAAATACTGGAAGTTATGTGCTGTAGAGAACGCATGTCCGTACCTTATCATACGTTTGAGAATGTAAACAACTTGAATGCATCTACTATATGCATATTTTAAAATATGCAAATGAAGCTTGGAAAAACAGACATAAGTTTAGCAGTCCAGCTAGTTACAGGTTTATTTCTCCGAAAACTCTTGGCGAGACTCAACGGTTTTCATTTTTGTCTGAAAAGTGATCCGGAAACATTTTGTTTTCTCTGGAACTTTTTGTTTGTCAATCTAGTTTACTGACGACACAGTAAGATGGCCACCATTATCGCGACAAAATCCGATAAAGTTTGGGTTAGACATTTTATATTTTACTCCGCTTGTCTGATATAAGTTATATACTTTAAGACTTACTGTTACTGTTCCTCCTTCTTCCACTTTTAGATGCAGAAAACTCAAGTTGATTTGGACTGGACTATCCAAGACTTCAATAAGTTCAAGGAAAACGGGCAGTGGTTATCTTCCCAAAAGGCTAAAGTCAACGCGAAGCTGGATGGAAGCTACAACAAAATTGGATCCACCTGGTACTTCTGCTTCAAAGAGGGTCACAGATGTACCAACCTGCACTATTGGCTACAATCCATTGACTCTCCGGCCGAACCCAGCCCTTTTGGAATTTTCTCGGCGGTTCGGGTTCATATCAAAAACTCTGACGGCATATTTTTGGATGCAGGTATGCTTGAGTAGATATATGCAATTAAGTATGTAATGCATAAAATATTTTGTTTTAAACAAAACATTAGATATCATAACATGTTTTTACTGTTTCTGCATCAGAATCCAAACTACAGAAAACTGAGAAACGTGAACTTATGCTTTTTACTGAACCTATCACGTTGTACAATTGGAGCTCAAAAGGAAACACCTCATTTCCGCCTACAGTGAATGGAAGTCTGACAATCCACTTGGAACTGAAGATTTTCACTGTGAAACCGGACCTGGCAGACTTTGACAGGAGTCATTTTCTTCTTGTCAAAACGTCGGAGGTAGTGAAGCCTAAATTGGAACTGGATGCGGGATCCTTTGGAACAGTCAAGGACTTGGTGGACCTTAAAATCACGTCAAGTGATGGGAAGATATTCCCTGCAAATAAAACCATCTTATCATGTAAGCCCCATGTTCATTTTAATAATTCGCGATTAAATGAAAAATACATAAAACTACAAAAATAACGAGCTAAATGAATAATATTGTTTCTGCAGTGCGAAGCCCTGTGTTCTGTGTCATGTTCAAGTCATCCTTCCGGGAAGGCACCTCTGGAGAACTAACATTGGCCGATATTTCCGGAAAGACGCTCGAAGTCGTTATGAAGTACATATACGATGGTACGCTGTCTGCACCCGATCTGGAAACTACTGAGGACATTGAAAATGTGGCCTATGCTGCGGAGAAATATGACATGGAACCCTTGCGGGTTTATTGCGACGAGGTACTCAACAAAAACTTGAGCGTTTATAATGTCACTGAGTCGTTACGCATTGCACAACGATATCGTCTTACCAAAACGGAATCACGAATTGAGGATTGGAGCAAGAAGTTGTAAATGGTGGATGCGTGTAAATATAAGCTTGCAAATTCATCCTGTATATGTAATGAACTCCATACAGATAAACAAATGTTGCCAAATGATAAAATCTCGTATCTCGTAAAAACTTTATGTACTTTTGTATTTTGCTAACTACTTACTGTTATAACGTTTGGTATACCTGAAATGTTGAAACATCTTGTTGATGTTGAGATAGATTATTATGTTGAATTACAGAAATAAATGAACTTTTGCGAATTTTCCCTCATAACCATTTTCAAGTCGCATTTAAACGGGTTTATTTGTACATTATTTTGACAAGTTATTCCTACGTATTCTTAAATTCTTAATGATAACAGCCATATTATTATGCTATATTTGTAATTGTAAAATTTGTACCTGCGCCTGATGGTCTACTTTCCAACTTATTACTTGAAACATTTTTAGCACACAAAGTGTCCATGCTATCGACTTGTTCCTCATGTACGCAGTCTTTATCCTTCGGCTTCTTGGAATACATTAATTGGCCCTTCCACCACATTACAATCTCAAATGAAAGGCAGCAGAAAGACTACAATTGGGCAATGCCGAGGAATGTTAAAACGGATGTCAATGCTTTTATATCAATATTTTCAACATCTTCGTCAATCCTGGAAAACTTTCTAGTTGATTCCACCAAGTTAATCGAAAGTGACGTGAAGCTCCATTGATGATTTAATCCGCCCGCAAGGTCATAAACCCGATGAAATAGTTTAGCACTACCAGAGATTTCATGAAAGCTTCGAAGCCTGATGTGAATCCCGCTGGCAATCAAAACTCCGAGAAAAGACTCAAATTCTCTGAGAAAAAATACCGAGTCCGTGAAGCGCCATAAATGCGGCTTGGTGTACAGCGGACTCTCAAAGTTTTCAAAAATTCTCCAATTTCCTACGGAGTAAATAAGTGGGCGCAGATGGAAATTCGGAATGAACCCTGATTGCTCCGTGAAACTTGTGGAATACACAATGGCAAATTTGTCTAATTTGCTTAACCTCGGCTGCCGATGCTCAAGGCTGTTCCAGTAAAGCATCACTTGATTGTTACGTGAAATATTCGAAATGAAATCCGCGACAAACTCAACCATTGAACTTGTGATTGGAGGCGTAGCGGATTTCCGAATAAAACTAGACCACAAATCATTCCTGAATTTATAGTTGTCCAACAGTGAATGGTCGGAGGCGCCCAACCGAAATGCCAACAGGGGGTCCTGTAGTACGGTCATATTAGAATTCAAAATCAAATCCCGAAACGAGTTAGGAATGTCCATTGGAGCAGCTTCAGCAGTTAAATATGAAGTTATCCTCGAAGTGTAAATGTTTCGAACCAGAATCCCAGCCAATAATAATCCCACAATAATATGAATATTGCTTCGGTTGATGGACCTCCAGGCTACGCCTTGCTCCATCAGAGACGCAAACGTGGAAAATACAGCATTCCCAACTCTTGTCCTTTTCAATGCAATCACTGCAAATAGGAATGACAGCAGAACAAGTTTCCATTCTGGGAGTGTCAGAGAGTTAAAGAGAAACATGAGATCTGTCGTGCTTCTGACATTTTCCTTGCTTCTTCTAAGCACTACACTATATTTGTAAGCATCTACATTAGTCACGCTACTTATCAAATACTTGTCCGTTAAGCTGGTCATGAAAGGGGATCCGTCAATGTTTATGTACCTCCGGGATATCTCACTTGCGTGACCTGTGGAGCCGTTGTGTTTTTTGAAAAATAGAATTCGCACACACTCATCTGGTACGACGGCAGCTTTATTCCAAGTTTTGGAAGTCATAAGGTCACATTGCTCATTCTCATTGGAGTCTGGTCCAGATCTAAAGTTTAAATTATGCTTTCTCCAGATCATCGCTAATTCCAACTTTGAGTGGGGAACATTACCGAGTGGCACCCAGTGAAAGGAGTCATGCAAATACCTTATTCTCTTACTGCATGTGTTGCACGCAATGTATATTTGCATGGAACACTCGCTGAGCAAAACTGCTTGGGGAATCCCGATCCAACTTCCAGTGTATGTCGGTCTAAATCGCAGGCAAGTTGTTGCATACCACACCCTCGGCTCAAAATAGTAGTGAATATAATAATTGGGAAATCGAAAATACAACGGCGTGTGTATAATATTCCTTTGTTTGCCATGTTTAAACTTCCTAACAATCGATGAGACGCCAAAGGGATAGTTTAGACTCATATGAACCATGCAAATTGGACTCAACTGTTTACGAAAGTATAATCGAGGAATGTAAGTGCCTTCTTGGTAGGTATCCAAAACGCCAGAAATGGTCGATTTGTTACTTGTGTACATTTGAGGGATGTCATTCAGAAATTCTCCCCTCAGTTGGCTTTCCACGAAACTGTGAACAATAGGGTAGTCTTGCTTTTGGAATTGAAAAAAGTGGATAGTGCAGTTGTTAAAAATATGCAAAAATGTTGGGAAAAGTGTGTTTTGGATAGGTAAGCCTCTCAATCTCAGATTACTTTTAGACAAAGTCCAGCAGGTGGCTTGTTGCAAGGAACAAAAAATTAAAACTAGGAATAAAGTCTTTTGTATATTGTGGGTTGACATTTTGGACAGTTGAATACCAAATGCATAATATAAAATCCGTGAATATAAATTCGTTTGACACTTCCTCAGTTACGACTGAAAAACTATAGGAAATATTGCGCGTTTAAAATATATACGATATTGGCATGAGGTTTTGAGGAAGGGGCGAAGACTAACTTGCAATACGATTGAAGTGTCCAGGCAATGCAACCTAACCTTGAGAGGTAGGGTGTGAACCTAAAAAGTAGTTCGTCAATACGATATTATTGATAGTGAGTTACCGGAACCGGAAATAACCGCCGGTGAAGGAAAGTGAGAAGTTCTTCTGTGAAATGTATTGGATTTTATGTTTACAAAATGTTGCTTCCGCATACTATTGATTCCTATTGAATTTCATAATTTATTCAAAATGACAGCATTTCTATTTTCTAAACAAACTATGATGCTTTTTAATTTCAATTCACTGGGTTTAATTAGCCAGAAGCATTCACAGAAAATTTCCTATAGCAATTTTGAAACTTTCAGATGCTTACAATTTACTTATTTTTTATATCACACGATCATATTATTATTATACATTTTTTGGCCTTGAGACCACACACGATATTTTTTCAGCTCGGGAAGTATATTTTCTTGTAAAACTCCTCCCAGTCCGCGTATGCGTGTTAATCCGCCTGCAACCGATTCGTTTCTTCCGCGACGACGCCACTTCCGACAAAATACAGCTAAAAGACAATAATAAGGCCGAACCGAGGAAAATTAGTGCCGGCGTTAATGCGTTCATGCTAATATTTTCTGCTGCTTCAACTTCGGAAAACTTCCGGGTTGACTCGGCCAAGTTAATGGAGAGGGAAGTAAAGCTCCACTGATGCTTTAGCCCGGCTAAGTCATAAACCCGTTTAAATAGCTTCGCACTACTTAGAATCTGGTGAAAGCTTTGCAATCTGATATGGATGCCACTCGAGACTAAAACCCCAACATGCGTTTCAAATTCTCGAAGAAAAAATGCAGGACTCATAAAGTACCAAAAGTTGGGCCTGGTGTACAGTGGGCTCTCAAAGTTTTCAAAAATCCTCCACTTGCCCAAGGAGTAAATCAGGGGTCGAAAGTAATAATTAGAAAAATAGTCCACCTGCTCCGTTAAACGGGTAGAATATATTATTGCAAACGTGTCCAAATCCCCTAAACTCTCTCCAATCTCTTCGCTCCAAGCCAGCAGCACCTTTTTATTTAACGATATATTCCGAATAAAGTTCGGGATAAACTCAAGCGTTGAACTTTTCCTTGGTGTAAAGGCCGACTTGCGGAGAAAGCTTGACCAAAGATCATTTTTAAACTTGAGGTCTCCCATTAGCAAAAGGTCGGTCAAATGGAACGGCAATTGAGGATCCTGCAAAATCGTAATGTTGGATGCAAAAATCAAATCCCGGAATGAGTTGGGCACACCCTCCGGATATGTTTCGGTTGTTAAGTATGACATAATCCTCGATGTATATATATTTCTGACAAGTAGTCCTCCGAATAAAACCCCTGCGACAATATGACCATTGTTATGGTTGAGTGGCTTCCAGGTTACACCTTGCTCCATAAGAGAAGCAAACGTGGAAAATACAGCATTTCCAACATTTGTCCTTTTCAAAGCAATCACTGCAAAGAGGAATCCCAGGAGAATAAGCGTCCATTCCGGGCGTGTAAGTGAATTAAAAAGGAACATTAGATCCGTCGTGGTTCCGGGAGTATTTGGATTACCCCTCCTTATCAAAACGCTATATTTGTAGGCATCAACTTTTGTTACGCTGCTTATTAAATATTTCACAATGCTGCCGTATAACAACATCTCACCTGTGTTTATATAACTACTGAATATCTTGGTTGCGTGGTTCGTGGACGTGTTATGCTTTTCAAAAAATAGGAACAGAACGCACTTATCGGGTACATTGGAAATCCATTTTTTATCCAATTCCGATTGATAGCTGCTCCTCCTGTACGATTCCATATTCCATATTTTGGAGGTCAATAGGCCACACTGCCCTTTCTCTCTGGAGTCATCTGATCCAGATCGAAAGTTTAAATTGTGCTTTCTCCAGGCAGCCCCTAAATCGGATTGGGAATGGGGAACTGTCTCAAGTGGAACCCAGCGCATTGATTCATGCAAGTATAGCTCCGAGTTGCATGTGTGGCATGCTATGAATAAGTGACTAGAGCACTCGTTTAATAATATCGTTTGGGGAATTCCGTTCCAGCTTACCGTTGTTTCCCCTTGCCTGAATGGCAGGCAATTGGTTCCGACCTCGGCCGTTGGCTCGAAGTAGTACTGGATGTAGAAATTAGGAATTCGAAAATAATTCGGAGTGTCAACACTCAACTTGGACAGATGACTGAAGTACCTGAGGAGGTCTGGCACACCAAAGTGAAAGTTGAGGCTAATGTGCACCATACAGATTGGACTAAACTGTTTGCGAAAGTACAATCGAGGGAGGTGAGAATCTTGATAGGTGTCCAAAACAACCGAAATGACCGATTTGTTGGAGGTGTACAATTGAGAAATCGCATTGGGCTTGCTTGAAAATTGGTTTTCTACGTAGTTATGAATAATGGGAAAGTCTCCGTCTTCAAATTGGAAAAAATGGATGGTGCAACTATTAAATATATTAAGAAATGTTGGGAAACGCGTGGTTTGCGGGGGGAAATTAGTCAAAAGGTGCGTAGAGTGGCTAGAGCAGACAACCTTTTGAAATAAACCAAAAGTAAAGATTATGCAAAACTTGAGAATAGTTTGGATTGACATTTTGGGACGTATAATGTGCAGTCCAATAGTGGCGAAGAAAGTAATAACGACTGACTGAATTAATGTGCATGTTTTCTAAATGGTATTTACGTATGGCAATGAATTAAATTACTTGCGTGTTTGACTATAGAGAAAGCACGGTACGATATGGCATGTACGTATATGTTAAAGCCTGGAATTGTCAGTCTGATGTGTTATAAGCAAAATGGTGTTCCTCTAGCAAAACCGGAACTAGAATACAATTCCGATTGAACTGTCCATTTATGAAAAAGGATTTTTTTTCACGGTTATTATTATTTTTTGTTTCCTGTCTTGCTAACTTTGTCTTCCTGGTGCTGCTGAGCTGCTGAATACCATAATTTATTCAAAATGAGGAAATGTGCGTTCTGAAATATTTTACGTGTAGTCTGACGCGACACGACGAAATGCAGGATATGCAAAGCAGTGCATCATGTTTTGCTACCAACTTGTAATCTGGTGTCCAGACTGGTGGTCTTTGGAGTTACTGTACTAACATTTACCAAATACCTTGATAATTAAAATACGAATATTAACATTGCAGACCATATTACCATCATATTCACGCAGGATTATGTAATATGTAAATGTATATATTTGCACATTTTCACTGGTTTTTAAGTGAAGGTCAACGGAATATAAATGCAGGTGAAGCTTTGCTCAGTCATATCATTCGCATTCTGACTCCCATCGCTTCACATTGGCAGTCCAAGTAAGTTTCGAACTAGACTAGCAGCAAACAGAATTGCTTCCACCCACTTGGTAATTTTGATTGGCCCGTTTCCTGTTTGTTTCAGTAAAAAAATTTTATTACAAATTGCGGAATTTTAGTACTCGGGAGTATCGACAAGTAATTTAAAGATGGAAAGGAAACCCGTTCAGGTGGACGAGGGAGGTGTCGTAAATAAATCCTTCTCATTGGATCCCATGA
>JAANSN010000859.1:0-43910 GCA_036850665.1 Dicranocentrus wangi
ATAAGGATATAGTTCAAGACCTCAGGAATCAGGATCGATCTTGTTTTTTCCTTATCTTATCTCAGGGAGTCTGTTATCTCTTATGCAAATTGGGTACCCGATTTAATCATCATCCTTTATATAGAGCTTTGTTTTTCAACAACTGTAAAAACATGTTTGTAGTTGTCGAGTGTTTGAATGAGATATATTATTTTCACTCGGTGTCATGCGATTTTTTTTTCGGTTGTTGGTGTTGGTGTTTTTGCAGCGGTTGTAGTAGCAAGCAGAACTGGCATACTCAAAAAAAATAAAGATTGGTTGGTATCCCAGTCCCAGTAGCAGCTGCAAAGATAATATGATTACATCAGAGGGCTAGTATTTTTCGACAGAAAAGAAAAACTTGGCTTTCACTTCTTTCCACTTTTCCATAAAATGCTTTTGGGACGGCTGAGCTAATGTGGAATTGCTTGGTTGAGCTGCTTCGGTATGCACACAAGGTGGTTTTGCTAGCAATGGTACTTATATAGGTAGTCGGTAGTCGGTTTCTCGGAGGCGATTTAGAAATGGCCTCGTGTAATATAATCTCACCATTAGTAGATGATTACTAGCAGCAGCTAGAAATAATCTGGACTAACATTTTTTCATGCCTGGAGTTGTGCTGAAAATGGAGATAAAAACGATTTAGATGGCTGCACACATGAACCCCATTATAAGTATCGAATGTGTATAAAAAAACACGTGCACATCGTACATTCCTAGAAAGAAATAAAAGTATGCTGGTAGAGCAGTACCTAAGTGAAACAGCTCTTTCTAAAATGTAAGTTTCTTATTGATGCACAACTCACAACTGAGTTAGTACAAACAACTTTAAACGTATAGAGATAGACATGGGACAAGATCTTCTTCGCTCCCTACTTTGCCGTTCATGTAGCGTAATATTTATTTAGTCCATGATTCGGTGAATATCTTGTACCACTGAAAATAGGTATACCTAGATATGGTGAACGAAATTTACAAATATACGAATTATAATACTCTATTTAGGACAGCTGAATTTGCATGTGGTTCTAATCTCCTTTCAGTATTTACCAGTATATATGAATGCATAAATGCGGGTGTTTGGTTTGGTTTAGTCACTCGTCCAAGCTGGTTGGACAAAACATACGTGGTGAGCGAAAAACATAAAGCCTGTGATTTGAGGTTTGCTGTTGATGGTATTAAAGGCTACGCGTAGTATGCATTCCGTAGCAGCGGGCATTTTATTACAGATTACATATGACAGCCGGGTAAAGTATTCAGCGTGGGTGAAACAGCGGAAACCATCGGGTGTGGCATCAACCAGCCAAACCGTGCAAAGTCTAGGGGCACAAACACACGACGACCGACCATCAGCTCCCCTATTCTATCAAGCCGTAAGAAATAAAGTAGTTTGTTCGTTCGTATAAGACTTTTTGCGAAAATAAAGTTAGCAATCAAGAATCGGATGACGGGAAAACGGGAATGAAAATATCTGTTTCCCCCTCTCATAATAATGGTAAGTTGAAGCAATGAGTTTTATTGCCACACACAGAAAACTTTCATACTTCAACTTGCTCCTTGCGTATTGCCACATGCACCGACAGGGAAAACCAGAGAGGAGCAGGTTGAGTTGAGATACACACCCTTACTTATAATCTTTTACAACTTGATGTCATATTAAACGTCCCTACACACACTTTCTCCTATAGCCCTAGGGTCATATTCCAGACATTAGCTGCTGGTCCACACAGTCTTCATCCCAATATCCATAGCATTTAAGACAGGAAGTGAAGAGGATACCCCATTCCACGGAGGAGAAATGGACCATCTCACTCTGTCAGAGACATTATCAGAAAAAAAGTGAATCCCCTCAAACCGAAACAATTTTCTCAAGTTAGAAAAAGCTCTTGTGGACCAAAACGAATTGGTACGTCGCTCTTCAGTATATATACATTTTTACAGGTTGTAGGAGCTTCAACTATATAGGGAATTACGCAAGGGGAAAAATAATATGTCAAACGCGTTCACTCACACCACCGCAGTGCTGTCATGTTATGTAACCCCTTTCCAGGTATTGTCAACTGTAAACCCTAAACACTGCATACTTTCTCAATTTTGTAAGCATTGGTGTAATAATATAGCGGCTGCGGCATCCTCTTTCGCTTCCCGACTTCGAAATAAGAATTATTGCAGAGAAAGAGCAAGAAATACATATTTGTCGAACAGGGGTTCCCTTCAATGTGCTCTTCTGCTCTGCTATCACTTTAATGGATAAATTTTTACTCGGTACGCCTTTCACACTACCTCTCTTCTACCTTACACATTATTCCTTGACAGCAAAGTATCCAAGCAGAAATTGATCGCCGAATATCGTGTTCTCGTAGACGATGAGGAGGGGAAGGGAAGGAGCCAGTATTTACTTTGAGGTTTTGGCTCTTGTTAGTAGGCATCTCAAGAAACCCAGAGCTCTCCCAAGTCCCAAATTCACACTGGGAGACTGGGACTCCGACTCTGGTGGGACTACTCCTCAATGAGGATATAATATGTGCTCATATATGATGATTCACTATATGGGAGGTGTGGTGGGACTGGTTGGTGGGCATGTTTTATTGCTGTGTGTAGTAGTAGGAATGAACTTACCTTATGCCCGTAGTATATAAAAAGAAGAAGACGAATAGAAACAATTTTTATACACATACATAAAGGTTGGAGTAAAAGTAGGACAAATGTAATGATGCATGACTTACATTAAAGTGAGCCGTGAAGGAGCGACAATGGGCGGCAAAATTATCATCTAGTCCATCACCTTTCGAACTCTTGCCAAGGCCTGAAGTAGGAGTTTTCCTTCCAGATGGGACCACGCCGATACCAGCTGGTGCTGCGTAACCACCACCTCCCGGACCAGCAACTGGAGTTTTGTGACCCATAATCGGAGTCACAGTCGACCTCGACATCGGATAATATTGTGAATAAGTGGGTTCGCTGAATGATGGGTCGACAGATCCAAGACTGATGGATGGATGGGTGTAGTCTTTTGGAATATGTGATAAAGTGGCTGCAGGAGGCGGTGGTGGTGGATACGTCGCATTTGTTGCGCCCGACGGCCCAGCGGAAGACGGAGGTGGATGTTGTTGAGCTCCAGATATCCAAGGCTCGAGTGTTCTCGCTATCTCCATTTTATATATTGACTTAATGTGACTACTCTGTCCAGGTCTGGAAAATAACATTGAGAAGGTACAAGTGAAAGCGCTGAATGAAACCAGAAAAAATCATGTATAGTTTACCGTTTACTCTTTTGACTCTGGCTGCGCGGCGGTATATACCTTGAACACGAATATTTATTTAACAGCGATGCGATTCGGAGTTTAAGAGACACACTTCCGAAAACTTCAAACTACTTGTTCCCTTTCTCTTCCGTCATAAATCATTGTAGTTATAATCATATGCAACACACGGAACTTGATACTTGCGTATCTTCCCAATTTTTACCGTCATCACATACATACAATTCACACTCCAATTTTACGATCCCACACGTGACAGAAGAGAAAGGTACCAAAACCTTGGTACATAGGTACATGGAGCTACCTCGAACAACAATATTTACGCGATATTTTTTTTGAAAGCAGACACAACTTTAACAGTCAAGGCTGCAATAGGCAGCCTGGTAATTTCAACTCAGGCCTTATAATGCTAAGCCCACGGTACGCGGCGTACGGTTGACATTTTTGACATGGAAAGTTTTATTTTTTATTTTTTTTTTGTGTACGATATTTTAGCTCTTTATACATGTCATCTTCACTAGCAAGAAAAAAAAGAAGATATAAATAGTAGACGACATCTGTTTATCCCACCGTCGCGTCGTCGTCGTCGTCCTTCTCGAGGAAGGTACAAGTAATTTTTCACCGTACTTTTAGCTGACATCCTCCTGAACTTCCCCTACAAATGATAGTTGTTTTTTTATGTGGACATTCACGCTGCGTCCTCCCTGCCTGCACCCTCTTTATCACATTTTTTTGACCTGCACGTGTAATAAAGTAAGGAAAGGAACTCCGTTTTTTTATGAAGTTTCATACTATATGATAAACATACTGACAAAAAATACATACTAGCACAGCAACAACAAACAAACTTGATTTTATTCTCTCTCTCCCTCTCTCTCTTTCACGTATAACAACGACAAGGGTTGGGATTTTACTACTTATTGGATCATACAATACCCGTATATTATGTAATTTTACATATCATTGCCCAATAATGCCTACTCGACCAAAGCATAAATTCTGTCAACCCCAGATTCGCCGTTGTGGAGTTTCGTAATATGAAAAAAAAATCAATAAATCCTCAGATTTATCATATTTAAAAGTTGGAGGACTCACTCCGATTTACATGTCTTTGCTCCCTCTCTCTCTCTCTCTCTCTCTGTCTACAACAGACAGCCTACATTTTATGTAGATGAAGAGGGGAAAGCGGCAAAGAAAAATGATGGATGTGGCACTCTCGTTACGATAATGATCACACTACGTGTATTATAACTGAAGTACCAAAAGAGGAGTAACACCACTGCTATGCCGCATATAAATATGTACGACGTGGAGACAGTTTGTAGTAGGGAAGTACTAGTGCTAGGCTAGTAGACCGAACTGCCACGAAATCATTTCCTGTTCCTTGTATCCAGGCAAAATCATAGGCATGGGGCATGGTAGCGGTCGGTAGTGAGAGTGAGCAGTGAAAGTGAAGTGACTCTGGTGACTGACTGAGGTGTTGCTTTGCGACTCCATAGTTCGCTCTAGCTAGCTCTACAACAAATCCAAAAAAAATAACCTTGCTTATCTGCGTTATCATACCCTTAAAATGTTCATGTTTACCCTTACCCTCACTCGTCACTTTCTTGCCGACTGTCTTGCCTTGCTACACTACATAAATTTTCTCTCTAGTCAGATATGACGACAAATGATTTCCATTCAGGGTCGCTCTATTCTATATAATGGCAAGCACTCCCCGCACAAGGATTGTATAGGACAGTGAATATATGGCAATTTTACAAATTGGACTATGTACGCATAAATGAGCTAAGCTGATACAGTATATCATATCATACATGCCCAATACCTTCCATTTATCAAATCAAATCGATACACATGAGACGTGGGAAGTGAAGAGGGCTTCAGTGAGAATGGAGAATATAAAATCATAACTATGCATACTAGCATACTACATCATCATACAATGTAGAAATTCATGGAAATATTTATAGAAACAATAAAAGTATATATTAATATACTCCGTATTTATTAGGCGTCAGATTTTTGATTCATTTTGTACCGTTTTTAGTAGCAGCCAATCCCGTTTCCTTAAAATTACTTTGAAGTCAGGAAAACGTAAAACTTTTGTAATGATCGTGTCCACAGATTTTACCAGGGGAAAATTCATAAAACTTTTAGCGAATAGAAAGAGTAAACTTGGTAAACTCAGGAACAACGTATACGATGAAATAGCGCATTCAATAAAAATATCATTACACGGAAAACTGACCTGATAGGATATCCCATATGAGTAATAGCTATAAGTCGGTCGATTAGTGGGTAGGCCAGGTCGAGGAAGTCATATTTACTAGTAGCATTAGATATTGTGGCACACATGGTAAGATGTAGTTTAATTGTTGGCAGTACACTTCGAAGTTGACTTAGTTGACCCTTGATCACTTTATCCTTCATGTCCATCTGGCTACCAAACACATGAAGAAAAAATATGGATCAGATTGTAATAGTAAAAAATTACATTATTACTCTAATTTTACATTGAGTATGACAAACGATGGTGTGGAGCCACAGTACCGGTGCAATTTATAGTAGTAATAAAAGCATTTTTTATTCGTATTTCTCAGCAGCAGCAGCAGCTCCTCTCAGTCTCTTATATAGTGGGATCTGTGCGAGCATCACCTTGTGGGAAACTGAGAGAAAACTTTGCTTTTTTCCTCGTAAAGTCGTAAGTTATACACATATTTTTGGTGAAAGTCGAATTCGGAATTACACAATAATCTAATTTCGGGCAGGTGTAATAAACTATGAAATAGGATCTTGCGTAATCCATAAAATATCATCAGAACAAAGTGTTTTTAACCTGGCATCCTAAAGTATAGTATTAAGTATATATCGATTTGGCCTTCTCGCTATTAAGCCTTTTCCTTTGTCATATCCATCAATCATCAAATTACTGCATTCTGCTCGGTTTCGCCCCAAAAACATTATTTTTCTCTGGCATGAGATTCCAGTAGAGCGATCTTTCTCGTTATACCTGACATGATAATGCCCGTCTCCTTCTCCTTAGAGTTGCATAGTGGCACGTAAAATTAGTCATGCCTCATTGGCCAAAGTAACTTTGCCCCATTCAGATATATAGATTCTACTATGTACCTGAGAATGCAACAGTTAGCTTATTTGAGAATACGACATAAGGAAAAACAGGAGTCAGCAATATTCCCCAGAATGTTTAGGTTCTGGCAGATTAGATAAAAGGAGGAAACCCCGGCTAACTATCTTCCTTTATTTGGCTACCTCCTCATTCATACTACTCTTATCGACACTCTTTTTATAGGCAGGCGAAATATACGGCTCCCTTTATGGATCGACTTGGTCTCGCCCGTAAAACAGCAGAGACAGGTCTTTTTCTGGTAGTCAAAATCATTTCCTTTTGCCTGCCAGTAGCAGCAGCAGCAGCACCACCACCACCACCACCACCACCACTTGATTTTCATCGATCAAACTCAAGCGGATTTTTAGGAAAGGGGCTTGAAGACATTTCAAAAATTCTATTGGAGTTTACAAAAAATGCTTTTATTTCTACCAAAAAATAGATAATTATGATGGAGGGATGCAAGCTCAGGAGCAGGCTTATCCCAGTTATCCCTTTGATTTTTTTTAGTTAACCTCGTTATCAAAATCAACTCGCATGATCCCGACAACTGAAAGTTGAGGAAAACTCACCAATCAACATCACGAAGCAGATTTTCCTGGGTTTTGCTCAAAGCGTCAGAAATCGTCTGACAAACGGCATTGACAGCACTCTTCTCAGAATCCGAGTTCCTTCGGAGCTCCTCCAGGACATTCTTTAACATCATTATACCATCACGAACCGCTCGCTGAAGGTCTTGAAGGCTCTACAAGAAAAAAAATCAAAAGGCAATGAATTTTTTATATATAAATATCTGGATTTCAGTCTCAAATTCACATTACATCAAACGAGGTAGGCGTGTTAGTGTTGAGCGGAGGAAAATGTTTGTAATCACAAAGCCTGTCGTTGTCGCGCATCATATTCACATATCCTATCGCAATACATACATGTGCTATGTGTACAGTGAACTGTGTATTAAGTATACAGCATAATTAACTTTGTGAGTGAGTGAGTAGGTAGCTCTATAAATTAATGTAAATACAAATTGAAAACATGTTTGAAAAAAATGTTTAGGTAAACTCATTGGTTCCTTTAAACTCATTTGTGATTTAATTAAGCACCACACCACGCACAAGAGCCACGCTTGGTCTCATTTGTTTTACTTTATCTTTGCAATTTTGCTCTGTTTCGCATACAGCACAAGCGACATGATGCGTCATTTGGATTTTCGACTCACTAACCTTAGGCTAGTTTCGAATCCCTTTTGGTGTAACCTGAATGTGACAGATTGGGATGTGCCATAAAGTTATAGTACCTGTATATATTTACCAGCAACGGCATTTGTATAGCATCATCACGAAAAAAGTTTATGGAGATTAGTAACGGACAAAAGGAAGCATGAAAAGGAGGTCTCGAGATTTTCATTACACATCAAATATCACCAGTGATGATGGCAGTGATATTTGCATACCTTTTTCTGGAGACCCCAAGGAATATATACAATTTTTCCCCCAAAGGACTGAAAGTAGGATCAACAGCAAAAGAGCATATATAGGTAATCTATTTGAAATGTTTAGGAAGGAACTGCGTCCCTACTAGCTCCTACTTACAGAAAACATTTTTTTTATGTTAAAAAGACCTTTCTTCGTATTTATTCATTACACTGATTGAGCCGTCCAAATCCCATATCAATGAGCGCAAGGGAATTATTAGAGTGTATTATATCACACAAAAACGATAAAAAGGGGATGCTCTATTTATTCGAATATCGCGATACAGCAGTATGTTATTGTGTGTGTAGGGAGGCACATATAAGTAGATAGGGACGAAGTGGGAGAACAGAGAGAAAAGCATTTCCCTTTCATCTTTTTCGTTTGGATTGCGGCTTAACGTAATCCCAGGATTTCCAGCTTTCCCCAACACATTGCCCTTCTTGCAAAATAAATACTACTACACGGCATATAATTTCCTTTGGATGGTTATGCTCATGCAAAAACGAAGATCCTCTTCCATTTGTGTATGTACCAAAAGTACCAATGGGATGATAGATAAAATAAAAGGGCAATAACAAATGCAATGCCTTTAATTTCTTCAGATTGCTATAACCATCACTCCGCCACACTGTGTGCAGTTCATAGAAGCGTAGCCGGGAGCCCCCCTTGCCGAGTGTCTGTCTCTGTCTCTCTCCGTTTTTTCTGCATATGAGGGGGATATGCGGTATTTTGTAGCAAAAAACGGTGTTATAGTAAGTGTAAGGGTCGATCAAGGAATTATTGGATTGTGGTTCGGTGTAGCACTAGCTAGAGGCGTTTATACTGATGAACGACTTTTATTCTGGCGTTCATGGAGCCGCGTAAATTTTCCCCGGGGGAACGAAGGAGACTGGAAACTGTCAATATTTCTTGAAAGCCTGTGCAATTGCGAAAAAACAGATCGACACAAAGGATGAGATGGAAGGAAGGGAAGGTATTTTGCAGCACATACTTGGAAAACAGAGGGAGCAGAGGAGCAATACTGCAAATATAACTATATAGCAGCAGTGATAGAAACGACAGAATAAAGAGGGAGAGAGAGAGAGAGAGAGAAAGTGAAAGTTGATAAATATATTGGGTAAAGTATCAAATCATTCAATATACATGTTTTGCTTGCATACATACATGCCCACACCCATTCCCATACGGCGCAACACAAAGAATGAGTAGAAACACGGAGAAAGTTGAAAAGTTTCCTATTTCCCCTGATTCCAGTTTTCCTTTAGCTTTTGTGTTTGTCTCGTTTCCCTCTCGTAGTAGACATGTGTATGTATGAACATAAAGTGGATCTTGTGTAGGGGGATAGAAGCAGTAACGGCTTCTTATGTTATTGTGTGTACCTCTCTTTTTCTGCCTTATTCTTTTCCTCTTTCTTTGCCAGAGGGGAATGCGAAAAAAAGTAAATGGGAATGGAAATACCGTCATAATAAAAAAGAAACGGAAGGAAGAAATAGATGATAAAAGTGATTGGATTTATTAGAGGACTTACAATGACAGCTCGATCCAGTTTTCGGCATCCTTGACTGTAGGCAGTATCCAAATCGACACAATGAAGACGCTCATCCCTGGCAGTGTCTCGGTAGCAGTTGATACAAAGCATTGATTTTTGTACCGTAGAGAACATGATATATTGCTCCCCGTGAATGGAACACTGAAAAATAAGAGGAATCTGAAAATATAAAAAATCTGAAAAATCAGCAACAGAAGTACATTCGTGACTTAAAAGTATCCAGCCAGACAAGTTGTATGTAAGCCTTGTCTCCTCTCGTCCTAAGTCATATGTATAAAGTCGTGCTACAAAAACTAGTATAAACTACATCGCTTATTATGGAACAATGTATACAAACTTGAAATCTTGACAATCCCAGAACTTCCGTGACTTGAGACGGTACAATACAAATTAGTGAAATATAGATTTTTTGAAGATTTCTGTGCCAACTACTCGCATGCACACTGTTAGCTTATCCTTCCACAATGCCACTACCAACACTATATTTAGCGCAGCGCAGAGGTACCTTATTCTCCCATAATGTTTAGACATATATGTAGTTTGTTTTTTTTTTACAAAAAAAGTGATCTCATCTTGTAGAGATATATTATACACTGCGTATATATGCTTGTATTTCTCAGTAACGTACATAAACATATACAGCTAGTTTTCTTTGACCTCTTTTCACTCCTCTCACTCACTCCTTTTCCCTCCTCCTTTCGTGAACAAAGGCATTATCACAAGAAAATTTTTCATGTAGAAGAGAGAAAACGAGGAAACGCACGAGAAAAAATTTAGACATCCAAATACATTTTTGGAGGCAGCTACCTATTTACATATACAGGGGAATTGAATCAGAGCTGTTGATCCTGAAAGCACAGGAAAGGGATAGTCTGAATCATTTTTCCCTGTCTTTCCTGCTTCCATGTACTACATGTTATGCTTGCTAGACCTATGCATAATATGTACCTACATGTAGTTGTAGTCATGTCTCTTTGCTCCCGATTGTCTTATTTTGGCTTCTTCCTCTTCCTACAGAAAGACCTTTCTTTTTATTTTTTGCAATGTGCCTGAAATGGGAGTATGGTAGCTAAAATTTTCCGATGTTACCACGCTCTGTAAAGCATCCACTACAATTCAATAGCACAGCAGCGGCAACTATGTATAAACATAAAATGTGAGAGTTTGCAAAATATTTAGCTCGAGAGATGCTTGTAAAGGGAAAGCATTAGCTCTCTAGAGGTCTTTTCGTCCATTTAGAAAGAAAGGGAGAGAAAGGGAGCATTGCATTATTGCATGGACACATAAAGACGGAACACACACACACGAATAGAGAGGAATCCTGAAAAGAATCTTTTTTTCAGGATTTTCAAAAAGTTTAAGAATAGGACATACAATGAAATGAGTGAATACATATGTCCGTAGTTCACTAGTTACATTCACGTACATTAAACACAATAGTGGACACAGAGGAAGACAGCCGTTATGGTAGGTGTGAGTTGAAAGAACTTAACCGGGGAGACGATAACTAGAAAGCAAAACCAGCAACAGCAACAGCCAAGTCACATCACCACTAAACATCAACACAAGGCCCAGACGAACTGCCATTTTTATGCTGTGCATGCCCTCATATATCCATTCCTCTCCTTTTCCCTATAAAAAAATTACTTACTGTATTTTAGTTGTTGCAGTAGTGTTTGGATGGAAGACATGTTGTGTATTTTTGTACGTGTGTGTGAGTGTAAGTAAACCATCAGTGCTAAATGTGGTGGTTGTGCTTCTCTGCTTTTAAAACAGGCCAAGATAAGGACCCCTTGAATTCTGCTCGAGGGACAAGCTAATATATATGTAAGTAAGGTACATGTTCTCTCTCTCCCTCTTCTCCTCCTCTCACTCAAAATATAAATACTTCTTCAAGACGTTTGTTTTCTTAACTCGTTATCTCTGCAATCCATGGACACAAAAGGTCCTTCTTTTCTTTTTACATTTTCTTTTGTTCACTCACATCCGCCAGTTTTATTGACTTGACTGCTGTTGTTATTGTTGTTGATGTTGTGTTGAAGTTGCTTTCACTAGTTTTTCTAGGAGCTCCTATTTTCATTCCAAAGTTTGTGGAGCGGAGTGTGTGAAAGTCAGATAGAGATTGGGCGAAGAGGAGTGAGAAGAGAGAAAGGGAGAGAGAGAGAGAGAGAGAAAAGAAATAAAAAGTGTTCGCTTTCACCACTTGCTCATTCACTTTAAGCATGCCCGTGCATTGTCAATACTTTTTTAATACTTGTGTTACATACGTGTGGTCCTTTTCTCTGTAATTTACCTTCGAGGGGAGGGCAAAGGAGTGAAAGTAGAAAGAAAAGACCGACGAACGAACGTCACATATTTAAGTCGTTGGCTGAGTGAAGTGAGTGAGAGGCTCACTGAGCGAATACAATGGGTGGACTGATGAGCAGTGGAGAATTGCATCCTCAGGGAAGCAGTTAAGTATCACGCTCCCTCAATCTCTGTCGCTTCCTGGTTCACAGTTTACACAAAAATGCTCGATGTTGTTTTGTCTGAGGGATGTGGTCATACTTTCCACTTTATTCCTTTGCAACCTATAGCCATACATCGGGCAACCACAGTCTACTACACTCTACAACATTACTGTCAATATTTTATGTCAAGTGAGCTCCGTTTCTTGGATTTCCAAGTATTTCACAAGGGGAAGCTGTGATGTAACTAAGGTTCAAATGGACTGACCCCTTTGGTGCTCACAGTTAAGGCTTTTCAAATGCTTGTCTATACTGTTATTACTTCTAATATTACTTTTCCGTTAACCTAGTAAGTGGGCTATTGGCAACATACCATCATGACATGAGACATAACATCAGCGCTGTTCGTTTATGTGTATTTGTTTCTTATGAAATTTCCCTCCATAATAACCTAAGCACGATCTATTCTTGTAATAATCGAGTCGTCAAGTTCACAATTGTATCACTTTTGGCTGGAAGTCTACTACGACTTCTGCTGGAAGTTCGCGTAGAACTTTTCGAATGTAGGAAGCATCCCATCACGCGTGTAAATGTCAAATCAAATGAACGCGTCGCGTACATACCTACTTTCTTATTAAAGATTTCGTTTTGCAAATAACCTACACGAAATTCAAGGCCGCTGTATAGACTCATGTTGAAAGAGAACTCGCTGAAGCTAGTAGCACGGTAATAATATACCATGAAAGAACGTAAAAGCTGAGAATACAGCATTTATTTTAGAATTGCCAGGTTGCATAAATGTAAAAACTAGTTTAACCTAGGATTTTCATTTTTTTAGCGAAAACTGGAAACTTTAACAAACGTAAAAGTGCATACCCGTTTCGGTGCTTCTTTTGCGTACTTGGACACAGGAATGATGTCATGAGCCGAAAACATTTTGGCACGATGAGTTTCTTCCCTGCATCCATTACATAAAGCTTGTCCTTTTGTTCACAATCCCATCATTTTGTTTCCAGATTCCATCCAACGGTCATTTCAAGTATCCCCAGAAGGATCAGTTGTTGTGGGAGAGTTGTTACAGTCCGGGAATACATTTGTTTGAAGGAGGTGATGAAGAAGGGGACCGAAAATATAAAAAATAGCATGCTTAACAACCCTCTATCCAGCATAATATGTCTAAAGGGACTCTTGCAATTTTTTCTTATGATTTAGCACATTTGTACACTTTTATACATAACTACGAATGATCCTTCAACACGACACTAAAGGCGACCAATATTGTTTGCAGTATCTAGAGAGAACCAGAGGGAACAACATAGTGTAAAGCATAAGAAATGAATATGTGAAGATGTGCTTCACAAGCATGAGAAACTATTGCAAACTCACTTGAGCCATAAATATTGTACAAAAAAAGTCTCACCATTTTCACTTTACAACTACCATCATCTCAGCAAACATGTATCACTGGGGGATTAGATACCAAATCTCGTACACAAGGTACGATATTTCGTACCCGGGAAAATTGGGGCTCCGTTTATTTTTTATCTAGCATACATTGGGATTGTCGGTGAAAGAAGGAAGAAAACAAGCCCACATTATGAAAAAACGTCAATTAAATAACGTAGGTAGATATTTTTAAATTTTTGGCAATCAGCTTTTTCCCAGAATATGCAAGAACTACTGTATATTTTAGTAGGGCCAAGGTGTCATAAAATTTTGCTTTCTCAAAAGAGAAAAGTTGTACTATTATAATAGTTTTTCTATGTACGAATTTTCATACCTAAACTCCCACTGCATATAGGTATATACGTGAAACCTGTATAGAGATCTACATCCTTTTTCGGATTGTCCATTCATATATATGGTATACCCATAACTGAACAGAAAAGAGGTTTGACGCAATAAGAATCTTTTTTCCGTTTTCTCTCACTTCACGACCTACTTTACCTACTTACGCTTTATGTATACGAATGCGATCGTTGTGTGTATCTGTGCTAGAGAAAAAAACTAATACAATAATAACATGGCTCGTCTCCATCTAATAGGCAAAGGTAGAAGTGGAAGCAATTTTAAAAGTGAAGCCGTGAAAAAAAGTTTCCAGATTTGTTGCTCCGTTTGTCTCCTCATCCACGAGAGGATTTTGAATGTTGAACACCTGGTATCACCTTACAGCAGCAGCAGCACGCTTTCACTCATATTTCTTAAATTGATATTCTATATCAAAAATATAAGTTTCCTGTTTCTTGTTTATGTAGGCGTATGCGTATGAGTTAACTTGCTTAATAATATGGACTTGTATGATAAGATTGTGAAATGCGATATACACCCTATCTTCTTCTAACAAGTATCCATAATGCATACCTTTGTTGTAATATCCCTCGTAGCTGTTTTGTATGCAAGGGCGTTTACACATTTATTGGATGAAGCTAATCTACTTTCCACTTTTCTTCTTATTGGATTCTTCCTACGTTTTCTACTCGTATGTGTGTTTATATAGTGATGATATACAGCTTTTATTTTTCTCTCTATACAAACCTGTCATGTCATACGCTACTAAGAGTAGATTTCACGTTGGTAGAATGAAGATTTATATTAATTAGCTTGTTTACCTTTGTGAAACTTTGGTGTGGTCTTTGATGTCTGCCTGCCTACATCTTTGTTACGTAAAGGGTTTACAGGAATGTTTATGCAAGGGAGCTCGTAAAACGTAAAAGAGGAGAAAGACCAAAGACCCTACCCGCATTGTATCGAGCCCCCACAAATCAATCTGCTTTTACCAGATCCCTGCTTGCTCGCCGGAGTCGAGAAAATGCTGAAACCGAATTGGGGATTTTGTTCGGTGGTGATATTTTATATCACCATCCATATACCACCACCATTTCCCCCCTTCCTAATCTACCCTAACGATTCTGTTGGATGGCGCGTTACATATTACATTCATAGTAACCGTGAACTCTAACACATAACCCGTGTGAATGTAATATAAAGAATTAATACGTGAGTAAATCATGAGGCGCTCTTTATTACAGAGAAAAGCTTGCTACTAGTGTTACGAACACAATGATGAACACACATACGAGCAATATAAAGTTGGGCCACTTCCAAATAAGATGGTATGATATCACAAAGAAAAGCAGTCAGAGTAGCACAATGTGAAGAAAAACTGGGTATTTTTTCGTTAGGTCATTTGATTCTTTAATGTTTTTGCCTTGTAGTGCCCTATGGTTAACGTTTTTATACACACTCATTCAGACTCCCTCATCCCTCACTTTTCGTGTTTTACAAGCGTCATAACATAAGAAGAAGAACCTGCTACGTTTCTCTGCGTAAAGTTTAGTTATGTGTTCTTCGGCACACTTTTTTTTTACTTCTTGGGAAGAAAATTACGCACTTTTATACATTCATTGTATGATCCTATGTGGTCCAATATTCAAGTTGATTCCAGAGTTGTTTTAGCGAGTTCATCTTGGTCTGGTCCTGGTCTGCTCTGCTCTCTGCTGATGCGGGAACGAATGCAGTAAAAAAGGTTTTGTTGGGTTAGCGGTAACTGCAGAGTCGATCATTTTGTACCTATTTCACTCTTTGAAATGGACACCGCGAACAACTTTCCTGAGTACAACAGACCACTTTTAAAATGGGCAGAGCACTTTAGCCTCAACTGCACTGCAGAGACACGACACTGTTGTGATTATATCTTTTTTTTTGCCGTAGAACAGAACCATTTGAGAAGGGGGAGGGTAACGAGATAAAGAACTTTTTGGAAAGAGTAACAAAAGTAACTCATGATGATAGCAATAAGGATGATGGTGATAACAGTAGTAATAATAATAATAAACTACTTACCACAAGTATTACAGTAGTACATTGGAACACGACTTTTGTTATCACAGTTAGCACACGAAGGTTGAGTATCAGCGGATGCTTGCAGGAGGAACCGGAGGAGATGATCTACCGGAGGCCCTGACCCATCTTTCAATGGAGTTGGTTTCCTAAAACAATTTCATTCACAACATTAATTCAAACACACTAAGCTGTTTCGAATTTAATGCGGTAGAAGTAATTCCTTGAAGCAGATGGAAAATGAAGTTAGCTAGCCATTAGTCTGCAACAAGCTCACGCATCGCATATAATATATATCTACTCTCTTCACTCGTCTCACTGCTGCTATTACATGATGATCGGGTGGGCTCCTTCTGCAAGGAAAAGGGGAGAGGGAAGGAAGGAATGCCTTTGCACACACACACACATATATACACCATGATAAATGTTGATAAAAACAAACGACTGTTTTCTGTTTCTTCACTTTTTGAAATGGGAGATTTAAACTGGAGATAAATATTAGTGGCCAGGCCAAGCGCTTTTGTTTTGGAGTTAGGAGCATAGTTTGTCATTGCAAAATGTGGTTTCGTTAGGTGAGATGAAACAATGGACGCTGGCAGTTTTTGCTCTACGAGACGATGTACTACTACTACTACTACTTGTGAGAAAGTTGCCAACTCCCATACTCTCATGGAATGTCAGAGTGGTTAAGAAATAATAAATTAAACTGATACTATAAAAGGTCCATAATTTTGTCAGCATATATCGAGATACAAGTACTGTTGCAAGTGGTCGCCGTCTCGAGTGTCACACTTCGATACAGATTGTCCTCGCTTACGGAGAATGAATGGGTTGAAATGTTGCTATAATTTTCCCCTTTTTCTGCTTCGTAAAAAGCAAACGCTTTTCAGTTCAAGGAACTCCACATTGCTCTAGCCATGCTGCGCTGCAATTTCTCTTTCCCTATCTGTCCTTAGGGACTTGGGAAGCCGGAAAGTACATGCGATGCAATTAACTCCGTTGACATTCGCATTCGACATCGTAAGTGATGAAAGATTGAGAAATGTTCGAATAATCGTAAAACTGTATGGGTATGAGTAGATAGCAAGAGTTTGTTGAGTTATGGACTGTCGTAAACGGAGCAATATATATCGACCAAATTCCCTGGAAAAATAACTATCCCCGACCGTGGATGGCTAGAGACGAAACTGCAATATGTCATACCATTTTGACATGATATGTTTACTACGCTCAATACCATTTCTAGCAGAAAAATTGCTGAGGGAAGACTGCTCGAGTCGTGCTGGACTGGAATAGGATGGCTAGTGAATCCGCGACCTCGTCCGAACTCATGTGGTTTGGGCATTACTACTACTACTACGGTACGGTCAACAAGCGTATTTCCAGATCCGCTCTCTGTTCACGGACCTGCATTAATTCGGATCTGTGAGTTGAATGCACGATTAGCCTTTTCTTCTCAAATGTTTAAACACTTGCAACATGGGCAAACTGCCACTTTAGCCCATTCGTAACCGCTTACAAAACTTAATTGTTGGTAATCTAGATACTGGTGGGATGGTGGGCGTGCATAAATAGTTTGCACAAGTGTTTAATTAGAAATAGGTGCTATGCTAGCATAGACAATTCTTGAATTCTATTCAAGCTGGCTCAAATTAAAAATTATTTTAAATATTGTTTCAATATTCCAGCACTTAATTTCTGACTGAAACATTACAGTGAGAAACATATCCATTCAAAGCGCTCATTGTCACAACAAGCATAAGAAGAAAGCATGGTCATTGTTTTGTTTGTATATTGGTATGTTCAAACTCCCAGCCTTTGTCGCAAGTCACACTTGACTCATAAATTACTCCACAAGGTACAACCAGTTAATCTAGCTAGACTTCGTATATTGCATGTAAATGAAGCTTCCCTGAATTTTCAACACCATCCTTACGTAACACGTTATTTTTGTATACATTTCTAGTAGACAATGCGAGGGAACCATTTCAAGGAGCACATCATTTTATCGACTACAAGATCCGCACATTACGTCTACTTTTCTTCTTTCATTATACACAAGTGAGTCTGGAGAAACAGGGTCACATGGTATTCATAAAACACTACGCAAACACTGCACTTTATTTATGAAATATGGTATATAATGCCCAACGAGCGCGTAGAATGGATAGCTGACTAGAAAATGTTGTCCAGACTAACCTATACAAGACATCCGCCACCCTCTCGAATAACGTTAATAATGTACTTCGTACTATCTCCCCATACATATCATGGGGCACTTATATATTTTCAAAAAAAAAGTCGTTGGTACTGATACATCCCTTTTCGTTCCTTTCCCTCACTCCGACAGACTTTATGCGAGAGAGTTATTACAAGCCGACAAACCATGTTGCTTCAACTTAACCTGCTTGGGGCGATATATATTCAGAAGGGGATATTAAATAAGAACATATTTCTAAAGGGGGAAAGAAAAGTCGCGTCATAAAGCTGAAAACTTTCTCAGTAATCGTTCGAAAACATGTAAGAAGAAATATGTAAGTAAAAGAGAGCAGACTTTAAAATATTCTTTTCCTCAGAAAGATATGCATGCATGCGATGCGATACGAGCACTATTCATGTTGTTATGAAAAGGTCTCTGAGATGTTATCCTTTATTCGGGAATCGGATGGAAAAGATGTGTGTATATGGTTGGTATAGCATGCAACTTATTCTTTCTCTTTTTGTAATTTATGGGCTTTGCCTCCGCCCGCTTTCAGTAATGAGTTCCAACTTCTTTTGTTCCGCTCACATGGAAAAACCCACGTTGATGTCGTTTCTTTCAGAGGAATACTCCCGCTACATTAGTTAGGGACACACTGTTCCTTGGTAAACATTTTTATCAAGTCGTCATTTCATCCTGGCCACGGCATGCCTTCAATACAGAGATATACTGCTGCAATTGTAATTATTTGTCTGTAACCGATGAGATTCCTTGGAAAGCAAGATGTTCCACATGATTTACGAAAGAAATGGTGAATCGGGAATAGCCAGAAAAAAATGATATTTTTCTATCAATATTACTCACGTTTATTTTCAGTTAGTAAGGTCGTTTGGTTATACATAAAAAGCATAATATTTAGCAAGTGACACCATTATAAGGTATTATAAGGAAAGACGAAGGAAGGTAATTACACTTCCTCTTTCATTTTAGTTTTATGTCTATAGACTCACTGAGGCTGGGCACGAAACAGCGATCGGAATAACGATACCTGGTCACGTCATTTTGCCAATGCAGGTCGAAACAAAAAAGTGATATGTATCCTTCGCTAAAAGCGTTTCTTCTCTAAAGCACATTTCCCCCCATCTTTTTACCATTCGCTAACGGGTTTCTTCTCCGAACACAGTCAACTTTTTTAAAAAAAAAATGGAAAAGTGCGCACATTTACTGGTTTTAACGAGTTTCCATGAATTACGAGATTGATTTAAGCAAGCTTGTACAGAGATTTGGATTTTTCGTTCTGGTCTACTGCAAGACGTATTGGGAAAAATTTCCCAGGAGAAAAGCGTAGCGTGGCTGGTGGTACAAATGACATCATGCATGAAACTCGAGATAGTTTTGACTCGACAGACTGTGTACGACGATATATACTTCATACTTTGCAAGTATACAGATTAACTTTCACGCGCGGTTCAAAAACTCTATCTGACTTCACTTCCAGCTTTTCCCAGCATTATATTGCTTTTAGGCAAAAGTTAATGATAGTGATTAATGAAACCGAGGAACTGATTGTCCTAGACGGGATTTTTTATATGGAAATTACGTAGAATGAAAAACAGCAGGGTTCTCCATAAATCCAATATTTTCACTCTGACAAAAAGGAGAATCCCTGCGACCGTAAGTTTTGGCGAATTGCGTTGATCACATGAAAAAATTCACTCACAACCTTTGGGATATATCAGTGGAATTGCAATGAAAAAAGTTTTTTGGGAAAAAACTTAGCGAGCACGGTATAATTTGTAGGAAGAAACATAAACATCTCATGGGGTGCTCTGTGAGATTATAAAAGATAACGAGGCCAGAATACAAATGATATTTAATCTTAGATTTACGGCTATAAAGAAAGTTTTCCTCTAAGCACCTAACCATAGGGTATCCACCTTTTGTCTGCTAAACTAAACCTTTCTAAAATATAATACCCAGTCCGTGTGGATTGCGAAAAAAGTACACATCGCATCGTGATCCTAAAAACCTTGCTCGTGTCTACACTATTTTTTTTACGCGAAGAAGGAATCCTGCACGGATATCTTTACTGGCTGCGTCTGATTTATACATTTAGGTATATTTGTAAATATATCCTTTGCTCCAAATAGAGTGTTCTGAAAGTGTGTATGTATATTTGTTTAAAATAAGTGCAGCAAGCAGTTTATCTTGGTCACTCTTATGGACGTTCTCAACCTCAACGGGGGAAACATTTATCCGGATTTATATCCCTAAAAGCTGCTCACAAAGGATCAAATACCCTTAATACTTTCCTTACAAGAGTCTGACCTCAGCTAGGCGTACCAAACATAGATGCATTCGCGAACCATATTATCCCGTCACACAACTTATTTCTTTCATAGCGGCATACATCTCTCCTTTCTTCAAATAACGTTTCACTTTTTTTGGAAAACATTCATATTCCGTGTCACAGGAGCATTATTATTCTATAGTGAATTGGTGTGTGTGTAGATATGAATCTCAAAAAGTATGCAAATAAAGGACAACAAATACAAACAGAACAGTAGTGTAGCAAGTGGTAAACTGGAATCCAGTTATTTTATGTACAGGGGGACATGCATTTCAAAGTATGTGCAAATTATGGAGTGACAACGGAAAACGCAATGAGTAGACAACGCTTCCACTCACTCCTGAGATAAGAGGAAACGAGATTCCGTTGAGCTCCAAATTAAACAACCATGAAACCAGGAAAAAGGCCACCAGCAAAAGTGCGGCCCTACATAGCCGCTGAGTCTTGGTATGCATATAAGTTTCATCCACGTAGATTCATGAAACTCGCAGAAATTCAGAGAGTCTACAAAATTCCGTGTGTAACAAAACTGAGCTGAGCTGCGGAAAGGCCTCATTCAATATAGGGTCTGCATGTATATATACCTAGCTAGGTGGCAAGTCATACTGATGATATGCTTAGGCTGCATGAAGGGTTAATTTAATGTGTAGTGGGAATTATGCTCCCCGTGAAATTTCACGGCATGCCTCTCCCCGCACGACAACTGCTGTTCTCAAATGAATCGACATCATTTAGCAATATTATGTTCTGCTCTGCAGCTCACCAATTACTCCCATACAATAACAAGGAGAGTAAGTATAGTAGTCAAACCGGGTACTACACACAAAATTATGTGTATACATATATTCATATTTCTTGATGTTATATATATTACTACAAAATGGTTACACGAGTGTATTTGTAGCCTCCCACCGTATCCACTTTTTTGATGTTGAGCAGGAGAACGGGACGAAAGTTAAGGATGCGGAGAACAACCCCTGCCCTATTACGAATTACGATATCACAAGCCACCTGGCAGAGACTGATATTCTCGCATTAAATATTCATACAGAATATCTCATGACTTTGCTCACCTCCTCTCTCACCATCAATCTCAACTGACTAAGCAAAGAAAACGGAACAGAAAGATATTTTAACCTAGAGGTAGTAAAACTGTCTCCTTCTGAGAGTGTACGTATGGGAGGGAAGCAGCATAATCTGAGAGAACCCTCCAGGTTTTGGGCACGCTTCCCCTGCTTTCGCCACAAACACATTAAATAGACATCACATCCTCTTCGTCAGCATCTCATCTTCAAAGTGCCTAACCCTCTTCTAACATGAACTCTGACTGAATGAATTTTGATAGATATGCTTACAATGAGAATATCGGGGACAGATGGGTCACACACACACATTTCTGTAACCCTCCCAGCGTTTCACGATGAAATCACATTTATTCAAGTCAATAATGTGTGTCATACCCTCCTCCTCTGCTTTATGTGGCGTGTATGTATTTGGTCGTGGGACCCAGCCGGGAGGGAAAGAAGAGATATGGAGAAATAATTTGTAAATTTTCCAAAAATAGCTTTTCCATTTTCCTTTGCCTGAAAACTTGCTGAGTTTAGCAAAATCCTACGTATCAGCAAAATCACAATAATATTATGTAAACCACACTCCCTGTTAGTACCACTTTCACTCATTTTCCTGAAAATTGATTCAATTAAACAGAACTGTCTATGTGGGCGACGAACAGCCTCATCATTGATATAGGTATACCTCCTTGGAAGCAAGAATTTCGAAATATAAATATAGGTAGGTATTGTAATTAGAAGAGACTTTCAACCAGGATGGAAACCATTCAAGCGTAATTTCTGCCTTACATATTCTTTGAACCAAAAAACTTGATTTACCTACTTGTTGTGCAATTCCTCCCCTATCGCTAATTCCAACTTCATAAATTTTCTTAATAACTTAGAAGCAATTTCGTAAACCTGATGTGCGGTTGATGGAAAGTTGGATAGATAAGTATTGGTGACAAGGGACTGTTTGCATTGCAAACATAACGTCCTTATAGACATTATACAGTTTCACAAAGGAAATAAGTTAGTTCCACCACCACCCAACTTCTTTCACTTGTTCGCGTCACTTTAATAGGACGTAACGTGGAGGAAAATAGGTACGTCCGTAGTTCATATATATGCATACCAACATGAAAGACGACCTTTTTTCCGTATAGATCATGACAATGATTCATTTCCTGATTTAGTTTTTCATTTAACAGGATCAGTCGGGAGGACAATGGCATGAAAAAAAATTGAGGGAAATGAGTAACAAACAAGCCAAACTCTTTTCCTCTGATGGTTTCTTAGCCGAGCAAAAGTTCTTTGTAAGTTGGGAAGCCTTATTAGTTCCACACGAGTATTCGCAAGTTGGTCCTATTGCTCACGATGGTGTATATATAGCTTCCCACAAAATACAAGAGTTTTTTTTACGTTTTTACAACCAGAACCAAAGAGACGAAGAAGAGCATACACAAAAACTCCTCTTTTTTGCGGAGCTACTCATCCCATCATGGTTAAGACGTGTGAGTGGCAGTGTCATTACTTTCTGCGAAAAGTTTTTCCATCATCACCCGCTGATCCAAACATGAAAAAAGAAGAAATAAATGCCACCCAAGCCGAGTATAAAAGGATTCATCACAAGCAGAAAAGATGAGAACGTCAGTTCAGGAAGTGTTTGTGTAGTTCTTTTAATTGAACCTCTTAAATGCAAAGAGAAGGCTTATCCCATGTGCTATGCTTTCTTACCCTTTCACCTTTCAATATGTTTTCAAAGAGAAAAATTTTCGGGCTCTCCAGAATTCAAGTGTAGTAAAGATATAAGAATACGATATAAGAATGAGGGAGAACATATATACGTATTAGTTGCGACAGCCCCAATATGTCTTTGTGCCTCGGATCATCATCATCAAAACCGACAGTTTGTAAGAAGAGTACAAATACTACACACACATTGCTTTTTTTCAAAAAAAGATAAAAGGAAACATATTTATGGTTTCTTTTCTCTTCCAAGCCATATCCGGCCAAAAAGAAAGTCCAGTTTAAGAGAGAATCCCACAAACCATATACCTTTTTCAGACAGACAATACAAAAGGATAAACGTGAATACACCGGAAGAAAATCACCATAAAGTCCAGCGCATTTTTTGTGTATCTTTTTGTTCATGTACGTGTGTGAGGTTCGTTTGTAAGTAAGGCAGCAGCAGGGAGCAATTGGTAAAATGAGGTTCAGCGCTAAAGTAAAAACCAGCAGAGAATTGATATGGATGTATGCCCGGTGAGTATTGCACCGCACCCAAAAACCGTTCTGAGTCAGCCGAATATATGTTATGTTAGATTGACCAGCAAAAAGTACGGATAGAAGGGACAATCGACATGTTTTATATTAGGGTCTGGACATTCGAACATACATAACATTTTTCAAGTTAGATACATTCAGGATTTGTGTGTGTGTGTGTGCGGTGCAGCAGGGTACACTATGTGAGATTATCGTCAGCTATAGACTTTACCCCGTCGAACATGAACAGTGTCTTAAATTACTGTCTTTTGACAAGTGTTTCCTCGCACAGGAAACTTGCTTTTCAGAAGGAAAAACTGGCTACTGCATGGGTACTGCGAGAGGGAGAGTATCCAGGGATGAAAAAAGAAGACCAATCGTGGATCAGCATTTGAGCAGATGAGACTGGTAAAAAATGAAAGCAGTGGGAGAAAGCCGTAAACAACTTCACGGCATACTTTCCGAGTACAAGAGCGAGAGACAGGCTAAAAAGAATTGGGAGAGAGAGGGAAAAAGTGGAGCTAAAAACTGGTGCTATTTGTGAGATTTTCTCTGTGTGTTTGTGCATGAGAGTCTCTCTGAGTGCATATGTATTTCTAAATGTCTTGATATTGTTCCCCGTTTTGGCTAACTCTTTCTATCACCACGCACATTGGTTTACAGCCTTTCCTGGAGGAAGTAAAGTAAGCAAGGAGGCAAGCGAGCACACCAGCACACAAATCTGAAAATCATTCCACCTCGATGCTGATGCTCTTTACAACTACTTCCAACAACTACTCGTCTCTTTATGCTACTACTACTACTACGCCAGCCCAGCCACGACTATTACCACCACAGTGGAACAGACGTCAAAACAGGTACATTAGCGTACAAAGGAGAAAAAGTGGCTCGGAATTGGAGAGATGCTTGCATGGAACCAACCACTAATGGGAACTTACAACTACTCGTCTCTTTATGCTACTACTACTACTACGCCAGCCCAGCCACGACTATTACCACCACGGTGGAACAGACGTCAAAACAGGTACATTAGCGTACAAAGGAGAAAAAGTGGCTCGGAATTGGAGAGATGCTTGCATGGAACCAACCACTAATGGGAACTTGCATGCGACCTTACAGTTTTTATCAGCGAAAAAGCTGGCGCCCACCACTACCACACCACCACCACTTATTTATAACTACGTAGAGATGTTCCTCCGAAACGTACTAGTGGTCTGGTAGACTATATACATATACATACACATATATGTTTCATATACACCGTCACCGTTCCAAATCTATAACGTTTGATAAATACTTAATACATTCATACCTCTAGCACACTCGCCATTTCTACTCTCCACATACTACCTATAAAACGCTCCTCCTCATCTACTTAAAACCTTGTGTACACTCTCAGACACTTCTCGTCTCTCGCTAATAATACCGCAAGTACTATGTATTCCTCAATTCCATCTCCGTCCTGCCTTTGTACTTGCCTGCCTTGCTTGTTCTCAAAAGTTGAGTTGCTTGCTGGCAACCACACCAAAAACTATCTGAAATTGCCAGACTACCAATCGTATGTGGTGGCTACAATGGTGCTCCTTCCTGAGAAAAGAACCAAAACAACTTCTCAAATTTTTCTCGCTTCCTTCCCCCTCCAACTCCAAGTCGTCATCGTCGCTGCACTTTTTGGAATTATATACGGAGGGGAGGGGAGGGAGGGAGGAGAGGTACGTCGCTTACGAAAACAGAAAAACAATAAATCAGGAAACCCATACATTCTTCAGTTGAGTGACAATGGCAATGATTCCAAAGCAATTTCGGACACAAAAATACACAAGATGGTTCGGGGGCTACCGCTTAATTTAGCTTTGCATCAGTTTTTATTACCCCACGAAAAAAAAACTCTTCAATAAAAAAGAAAGAGTACAGGATGCTTCGTAATGTCTCAGATTTGGGGAAATAACATGGGGAAATTTTCGCTGTCATTAGTAAAATGCATCACCACCAAACAAGGACTATCAAAACATTACGCATGACGAGACGGACAAATAAAAATCTTGTATACAGACCGTTGTTGTATTCCCGTGTATCTTCAAAACCTACTTTTCCCCAATTTCCTGTGCGCCTCCAATAGCACTCATAAATAACGAACATGCCATGTCGCGGTTGTGTCGGTATATGCACGTGGCAATAAAGATGCAGACGTGTACACAGTTACACTAAACATGTTAATTCTTTGTTGCATTCTGCTCAGAAACTTATATACTTCGTATGTTTGCTTCTAGTAATTATTGCCACGGCTTACATTTTTTTGCCCGAAAAAAAGCAAGAACAAAATTGGTAAGGAACTGTGTGAGAAGAGGAGACTAGGCTGGATTCCAGATTTCAGGAGTTTTCGTTTACCATTATCTCTCCTCCTTGGAAAATGTTTGTTTGTGTATACAAGCATCATAAAGACGGGAATACGAGCATATGCGCTACTTTCACTTTTTCTCGTATGTGCTCACTCTCTCCTCTCCTCCACTTAGCTAGAAAGGAACATGTGGTCTATTACGTGTCATGTGTATGCGGGTTCTTAGTTCCAAAAAAATATACGACCACATTTCATTCGGGCATACAAAACCGGGGAAATGTGTTTATTTGTGTGTACATGTCTACGATGTCCCTTACAGAGAAACTGGTGTAAGTATAAACTTATTTTCATGTATGCTATCCAAATGCTATCCCTCTGTATTATATTCCATTTCAATGTGCACTGCTCTCGCCCGTTAGTAGTGGCAAACCTTAGTCAGGGTAAATGGGTCTTCTGTGAATGAGTGGAAGAGAAAAGAAATGAAGTTTTCGTTTTGTTGTATACACACGTATATTATTCTACCTCAGAGAGAGAGAGAGAGAGAGAAGAGTGTAGTCGTGGCAGTGCCACTTTCATTGGTGATGATATTTGTTTCTTGGAAGAGTGAAGCAGTAAAAAAAGAGTAAAAGGGAGAAACCAGAAATAAAGTTGGAAATAGAGTTAAAAAGCGGGGATTCGGGTGAAGAATTATGATCCAAAAAAGTGTTCGTATCCCTTAAGTACAATAGCAAGTTAATAAGTCTGGTATCGAAAGGAAAGTTTCTTTATTGCTTTCCCCACTTCCTTTTTTCACTCTTCCTTACAGAGACGAGCAGAAAGACAAGGATGTATAGTGTTTAGTGTGCACGTATGTGTCTATATATATGTATAATATATGTTCATCTCTTAGAGACATTTACAGATTTCAAAAGAGACTCACTCCACTAGTGGATTCATTCATGTGGTATGCACTTTGATGGTGTGTAGCACACACACAAGTCGTTGAGGTAATAATAGAATTGTTGTTGAAGCAATACAACTATATATATTATACGTCTATCGCCAGTATATCGCTTTCTTTCCTTTGCATTGTTCTCTTTCGATTCAATCTTTGCTCATGAAAGCCTAATTCGGTAGGAACATTGGAACAACTGGTAGCGCGCAGAATATAGACTTTTACACATAGTGTCATTTCCACTACTGCACTCTCCGCGACATGTAATATCGAGCTGTGTATGAAATGAAATGAAGCTAACGTTATTGCTCGAGGGAATCTCTTTATCATACATTTCATTCACTCAAGTTCATTTTCTTTCCAGCTTGCAAACTGTTTGGAACAAACTTGATTTTCAAAGTGTGTGGTAAATATGTTTAGCGAGAGAAACCTTCTTTTTTGTGGAAAAATCTCGTCGATTTCTCGAGTACAACTAGTTTTTTCCCCAAAAGTTGTTCAGGATTTCTTTTGAAACATCCTTATGGGCTGGAAGTTATGGAAGATCATTTAAGAAGATGTAAAAAAAACAAGCGCCAAATAAAAATCGTATCATAATTAACTTGGGGAATTTTCCCTGCAATTGGAGTAGCATATGTGGCAAGAGGGCATTACCATGATTCATTCATCTATTCGTATATAGATTCGGCTTAAGGCACGGCACACTCCATTTCATCTCAGTCAGTGAAAAGAAACGAATGAGAGAAAAATTGGATTCTTTTTTAGCCCGATCAAGTAGAAACCAATTTATATTCACAAAGAAAGCAATTTCAATGGTGGTAATTAGAATGAAATGAGAAAATGGACACATACATATATCGATAGAGAAAATCCTTCAAGTTTACCAAGGTATAAATAAAAAAGTGAATGTGGATTACCGGCATGTACGACATTCGTGTCATAAAATCAAAACGCCCCCCGAATTCCTTAACAAATCTGGAGAGAGTGGATGAGTGTAGTGTCACGTCACCGCATTTCCAGCGATTTACGCGTAAATACTGGACGAGAGCCTTTGATAATAGTGGAATACTTCTTTAAGCCAGTCACGTAATGATAATATCCCTTTAATGAAAGGAAAAAAGGCGAGCCGCCATAATGATAATGATAAAAAAAGGAATGAAAATGAGAGTTTACTATGAAATGAAAAGCCATGCAATAATAGTAAATACGATTAAAACTAAACATGCCAAAAGCTTCAACCAAAAGGCCTGCCTGCCTAGTCACTAGTCAGTCAGCTGCATCTTAAAACGGGTGTGCTATACTAGCTCTGATGATCCTCTTATCAGGAGAAACGGAAAACTTCAACAGTATAGTAGTTTCTTAAAGACATCATCCAAAAATGGGGTGTACGACATTCAGAATAATGATGGCTGCGACAGCAAGTGTTAAAATGGAGAGAGAGAAAGCACGAGGAGTGCGGCAAACTGGATTGCAGAGTTTGAAACATTTTCTTTTCAACATCATGTTACAGTATGATAATGACATTCCAAGTTCCAACTCTACAAGTCTCCTTTTTTTCTCTCTCGTTGGCCCTCAGCTAAATATCCATCCACGTGTTCATTAACTCTGAAAAAAGTTGTTCATTTTAGTACCGCTTTTACTCCCTTTTATTCCATTTCTCCTGCTTTATACTAAAAAAGTCATCATATCATCTCTATGCAATTACATGTTGGCCATGTTTGGTATAAAGGGAAGACGAGGACGGGGGAAAAAAACTTTTCTCTTTGGGTTGAGGTTTAAACCGTGCAGAGTCATAAATGCATATGGATATATTTATACTTACTGTCGACCCAGACTGGATTCGCCACATAACTTCAAGTTTAGATTTTACCTCTTGCTCTATACCATACACCAACACCACCAACACGGCTTTCGCTAAAGTAGGGAAAACAAGCAAGGGTAAAATTATGTAAAGCTTCTAAAAAGTAGCTTCTTGTGCGCTAAGAAAGCGCTTCATTTATTCACATGGTTCCATTTCTAGCTTTCAAACAACAACGTCGCCCAAGTCCCGACCGCCACTGCTACTACTATATGCCACATTGAATCCATTCAGTACACTTAACATTCATTCATTGCTCCCAAAGTCCCAGAGGTACTTGTGCCTATATATACGTACGTATATATATGCTACACCAAAGAGGAGTTGGTAAAAATGAATTGAGAGTCCAAGTAATTTCTTGTGTTTCGCTGAAAAACTTTACTATTTACTTGTTTACTTTAACGGGACGGAAATGGGAAAAACGAAAGAAAATTTTTCCATTGTTTCCTACTTTTACTCTTTTTCACTATTCGTCTTGTCCTTACTACTCGTCGTCTCCATTTTTATACAACGACCCATTCAAATGTGCTATAGTGGTTGAGCACAAGCGGCAAGAGACCACCGTACTCATAATTATTACGGCAAATGTAGATCCTAGAAACCTTACATTTAAAAAAAAAACAGAAAGAAAGAAAGCAATATCATTACCACTGTCTGTACGGGATAAGTTGTAAGTGGTGATGCTTGAACCTTGGTTTCTTTCGTGCCTATGAAAACTCATTACATGTGTGTGCCTGCGGGAAAGTTGCAAAAGCACATTCAGTTTTTTGTAGCCCATATCATCGTCGCATCGTTGAACATTTAATACAGGCGAACGACTCCCTTTGTATTATGAAGCTAAGAAGCTACTTATCGGACTTTCCTGACATCGAGACAAACTGACAGATGGACAGTACACTTACTCCGCCGAGATCACTTGAGCAAGTTGACAATAACAAATCCTGTAGCGAACAATAACTGAGCTTTACGTAAATGGAGTATACTACATTATGTATATTTCGAGTGAACAAACTACTTTATGAATGCGTATATATCATCCGCAGTGACCAGTTTCCCTTGATGTGGGGTACTTGGGATGGATGTACACCGGTTTCGTGTCATTATCGTTGCAGTAGTGTTTAGCTTTCTCTTCCTCCTCTCTCTGAAACAGAACGTCGCGTCAGCCAAATCCCTTGTATCAACACAAATATGCATGGAACCAAATGGCTCAAAATGTTTGTTCAATATTTATCTAACCAATATTTTTACAATTGCTTTTTTTAGACTCGACTGAAGAAATGGACTTGGGGTTTTTGTGTCTTGAGTAACTATTCCAAATTGCTTGCATATCATAAGGCGTGTTCTTGGAATCCGACAAAACAGAACGACAAAATTCACCAGCTGCGGCGACCATTGTACAAGCCCTGTCATGTCTTTTCACGGAAACCGTGGAATTTCTTGGCAGACTTAACCGAGCAGGAGAAAAAATGTGGTGGTGTGCCGAGCATGAAATGGATTTGTACGGCATGGACCTATATAACCACTTCAACTAGATTTTCTGTATATTTTTCTGTATGGCTTAGGATAAACGACTTCTCAAAGCTGTGCCGTAATTAGGTATTATGTTTTTGGGGGTTGGCCAGACAGACAGGTAAGAAATGAAGACGTCAGAGGAATGCTCCACAAATGTAATTAGGCGTTCTCCAAGAGAGATGATGAAACTTCCATGCCATTACCCCGCCGCGGCTCGAGAATTTTATTTAAAACTGTTAGCGCTCGAGTTGAGTGTTTGCGAAGCGATTTTATCAGAGACCGTCATGTCTCACCGACTCTGCACATTAAGTTTTAAGTCCAGAAAGTCTTATCAAGACTACCACACAAAGACCGCGATATTGATTTCCAATATTAAAACCTCTTTTGTGGTTCCGAAAAAGAATGAAGAATATGCTATTGCTACTGTTTCTCCTGCTTTTCTCTACATGTTACATCAAAATTAATAGTCCTGTCATCTTTCTTCTGCGAATACTCAGTTCGTTTTTTTGCTCTTTGCTTAAAGAGCATCAGTTTCTTTGGAGTCCTTTGTGACTCTTCCGTGTGTCCACAAAAAAGTATACTTATATATACCATATTTCAGACCAGATTTTTACTTTATATGCGTAACAATATCACATTTCATTTCAATCTTCCTTTCCGGACTTCCCCAGTGAACCGGGGATGTGCCAGTTTACGGTGCACTCCACTGTATGCTCAGTTTTTTCCGACTTTTCCCATTAGGCATAACGCTAGAGAGTGAAGAAGACACATGATCATATGGAAACTGCTAGAAGACAGGACACGGTTTTAATAGCTACTTACGATGAAGGAAACTAAAGTCATGATTTCCAGACCAATTCATAAGAATAGAAATAATGGAAGTTTCTCATTCTGACTGAAGTAAAAAGTGAAGTTATGGAAGGAAAATATCGTGATACCTAAGGTTTATCCAGTACCATATACCACCTTTTCTCAACCACATTAATACAACCCGACAATGGGCTAGAATTTAAACTGCCCTGCCAAACCATTCTACTTGTGCCACAGTACAATTTTCTTACGATTTTGTCCACTGTCGCTATATAATCATGCGAAGAGGGGTAAATAGCAACGCCTTAATATTTCGTGTGCTGTTTCTATATATTGCTGAATCAACTCATTGCAATTACATCCATATCCATGCAATGATTTAGAGAAGCCGTAACGCGGAGAAATGTGATTTCTGCCAATGAGAGCATTCATAAGAAACCATCTGCATGTAGTTTCTGATTTGTGGAGTTGATAGAATTAGCTTTGACTCTGGCAATGATGAATCCAAAATCTGAAAACATGAAATCATATAATAATCCCACGCGCGCAGCATTAAAATACGTATAGGCAAAATGAACAAACCAATTTTTGAAACGACTGAAGCAATAACAACGTTGTCTGTTCGGAGAAAGTAGTACTGACTACTATACGCAAAATTTATGTTTATGCGGATCCAACGCTTTCCAGAGAGAAAGCCCAATTCATCATGCATTATTGCTCCCCAAATTCAACTTCGGAATTGAAATACGTATATCTCAATCTCAAAATAAGAGAACACTGTCGAGTAAACACTCATAATAGAATAAGGAAAGACTTGATACGTGCTTGTCCGCTTTTACTTCTTTATATTGCAGCAAAGATGATGATTCTAATTTAGGCGATATTATTGCCTTGCGGAGGAACGATACCGGGAATATAATATATAATTTTCTTCTCCTTCCATATCCAGCGGAAGTGGAACAAGCAAACGAAGCTAATACACGAGGAGAGGGGAAGTCATTCTCTATGCCATATCAATAAGTATCGCACACTCCACTCACATTAGTATGTATGTATGTACGTGAGCACAAGAGGAGAGAGAAAGAGTGAAAGTACGTTATACATATTACAACAAAAAACTAGCATCTTTCGGTTTTCATGGTTTAATCCTGTGCCTTGCTTGCTCATTGCCATCATGAAATGAAATCATGCAACTTTCACTTCGTTGCACCAACTATGAGCACGAGCACACAGAGTTGAGGAGTTGACGGGAGAGAGGGGTGTAATACACGGTTAGTGGCAAAGAAATGAATCTTTTAGTTAACTTTTTGCTAGGGCCGGCGATGCAATGCTGTTATGCTATGGTTTTCTTACATACGTATATGCTTGACAATGATCACGCCAAGAAGTGTGTTGATGGAATAAGAGAGGGTAAAGCAGTCGAGGGCGAGACATGCATAGCTGAAAGTGGAGAAAGTTACTCTTGTGAACAATAAATTCCCGTGAAGCCTCTTCTCTCTCTCTCCCTCTCCCTCCTCTCGCTTTCCTCCTTTGAATACTTTCTGACCATATGGTTGAATGAATGGGAAGTGGTAGTGTCTACAAAGTGAGCGTTTTGTTCTTGAGTGAGACTATCTTCAATCTCCATGTTGATGATGGTAGGACCGATGATGGGGCGATGCGATATGCACCATTTATATACATAACTCTTCTCCATGTACACTAAACTAAAACTCTCAAGTCTACACACTAATGTTTTGTTCACTTGATTTTTATCTGACGTTGGTGGTGGTGGCGGTTCAACAGTTCAATTTTTACTTTTTTCCTTGAAAACTTCAAACAGAAAAGTTTGAATGAGGTCAGATTATACGTACTCTTCTTAACTTTACCTCGTCCTCTTCGGTTTTGATGATGGCACTTCCAAGAAGACAAGCACAAAATTTAGTTTGCCCAACGTCAGCGCAATCCAAAAGACGAGGATAGAGATGTGTAATTTTCAATTCCACCTTATCAGTATTCACATTCAGTCTATATCAATAAACAAAAGCTCATATTCTTATGTAAAAAATTGCCCTATGTATATACTACTATATAGTATATATACACTCCACAATTGCGTTCATTGAAATCTTTGCCATCAGGGAATTTGTCTTACTGATATGCAAAACTTACTCATGTGGTTTAGTCCAAAATAAATCCATAATTCTTTATGAAAGGACGGGGAGTGAGAACATTTTTGAACCAATCTAAAGGACACATTTGAATGAGTTTTAAAAAAAATGCTTTCGTGGAGTAGAATATTAAAATCTTGAAATGCTAACTTGCAAATTCACCACAATTGTAACAAATGATGACTTGTTTGTTTGGAGACTACGGACACAAATTGTAAGCTAGAAAATATGAAACTCGCGATCAATTCAATAGAAAATCTGTTCTCCGTCCCGTAATATGCCTGTAGAAATCGTTTTACTTTTACCCCTTTATGATTCAAATGCTATTATTGGCACGTGAAACTACAAATAAGTATTTAAAGTAATAATAATAATAATAATAATAATAATAATAATGAGTCACGTAAAGCCTATTAAAAAGAATCCGTCTTTTCAATAAACATCAATAAACGACTTCATTCCCTTTATATTTATAGAGTTTTTTTGCTGCTTATGGAGTTGTTTCTTGTCAAATCAATCTTAGCAATGTTTTATGCACCCTGTATATCTACATCATTATACCAACGGTATAGTCCACAACTGCCTTGTAAACTTAACCGGAGAAGGATATAATATATGGGATGTCTTGAAATAAAATATTTGTCCTCAGGGATCTCTTTCCCCTGACTTTTTATACGAGCAAAGATGAGCCGACCTTCTAACATAAACGTTATACTGCGTAGCTAGAAGTAAAAATAAGTTTATTTCCGACCTTTAAAAACCACTACCATTTCGCCATAATGCACGAATATATGTACGTGTATGTATGTATTGTGTATTAAGTCTGATTGTGAGTGAACACAGTACTGGTAAAAGTTTATCCTGTGTGAACTCTCAGAAATTTTCTGAGGTGTGCTGTCTGAAGTACATAATGCAAAATGAATACATGGGCATTATATACCAGTTCACTATGTTCAAACTGAGATTTCACTCTTTTGGTCTTTCGATCGTATCAGCGTGTCGTACTTAAGAGAAAACTATCGAGCTGATATATACACACGCATATGTCAAAGTACAAGCGTAATATACGTATCCGGTTTGTAATAATTTGTTTTTGCAGTTTATTCTGCGGCAAAAGATTGAAAGTTGGATACATAAAATATGTACCAGATGTACACCAACTACCTATATATAAATACTTTATAGGCTTGAATATGTACTGATTGAGAGGACGTTTCTATTTCTCGGATGTTTTCAAATACTCCTGTTTTTATTTCCACGAGATGCCACTATTTCTAAACAAGAGAAGAGAAAATTGATATGGTTGTAATCTGTATCTGCATCCCATTTACATGTATACAAAGAAAGAAGCTTTTCACTTGGTTGTAGTCGTCGAAGAGGAATGAAAATGAGTGAGATTAGTTTCACAACAAGAGAGTTTATTTCATTCCCCATTTGTAGGAATGAGCAAAAGCCGGAACGTTGAAATATATATATATACAGGCATATGTATATAGGTATTTCAGAAATGAGGATACCGTAAAGTTGCGAATGTATATCCTTATTATTTTGTTTACTGAGGGGGAAATAAATTATTACTCATATTATTTTCAATTTCAGGCTACGTCGAGCTGAGTTATGAAACTTTAATGAAGACAGAAAACTTATCTAGTATTTATTATACACAACATGTAAAAAACCTCACCATACGGCTTCCTCCCATCAAATATGTAAAATAAGAGAACCCCATTAAAGAAAATGTGAGCGGAGAGGCGGCGCAAACTATAACTATCTCCCATATTTTCTCTCTACCCTCAAAATAAAGTATAAAGCACATTTTAATATTTAAAGTTTTTTTCTTCTATTACTATCATTAATAAAAATGTGATCATGTTAAGTGTTAATAAAGCGCATGAAATTACATCAGAGAAGCCAATTAAGTTGGCGAGTAAAATCTGGAGAAGCTATATAGGAGAACAGAAACCGTAGCGTATTCTCGGTTATTGCTTCCGCTTTCCAGGCTATATCGACATACTTTGTATTAGCATCGCAAGTTGTTTTGTATTCTGAAGGATTTCTGTTTTTTGGCTGTTTCATCCGAAATGGTGTATCCGTAACTTTCAACATCTCGCCAACAGGAAATTGTTACAGAGAGGAGCCGAGGCGATGAGAAACTTTGGAATACATCTTGAATGAATGCTGACTGCCGACTAATCAATATTGTTAATTTCCAGTTTTATTTTTAACTGTTACTGCATTGTATTTATATTTATTTTTAATTACTTTTATTGTGCTTCTTGTCATACGCTCTGGAGACCATTGTCGAAACTTGTGCATAGCGGTAAATAATGGATTTTATCCTTCCAAAACTACTTTTGCCGCGATGGTTGTAGGAGTGTGCTAATTGCTTTTTCTCCGTACAAGTGCGGACTTTTGTCTTGGAATTGTATGCATTTATAAATGAGACTCTCCTTCTCTCCATATTTACACAGGGGAAAGTAGTTAAACTACAGAGTAGAGCACAGTTTTATACTCCGTTCCACTTCCTCATTTCTCCCACTTGCCCGGTTTTCTCCAATGTTTCACGTGAAAGAAAAGTGAAAGAAAGAAAATGGAAGTTTTATCCGTTTATTCCACTCACAGAATGTTCATCAAGTCAGTCTGTACAAGACAGATGGTTGATCAAGTTATTTAATTATAACATCTGAACCCCGCTCCATCCGCCTTGCTTTTGGAGAGCTAAGTTGAGTGAGAGGAGAGTGTATCTCAACTCTTGATGCTGCTTTCCTTCGTTTTTAACTACCAACCATTTTCTTCTCAAATAAATATTCAACAATCTGCTTGCTCCAACCAGTGAAACACAGTACTAAACTAAAACTGCCATAACGGGTAACGTACCCTACAACACTGTCGTGTGTACAAGCAAACTGGAAATATATCAAACTCGAATTTACACACAACAACTAAAATATCTACGGGGATACTATATACCACAGAAAAACAAACACACAGGGAAAGATTTGCCAGTGAGTGACGCAGGTTGAAAACAACGGGTACGTACGCAGATAATTAAACGAAAAAGGCGAAATGGCCTTGCTTACTCCACAGGTTTCAATCGAAAGGGATATATTATGGGAATATAATATGTATGATAGGATTTGAATTGAAGAGTGCCCTCCTCTACGTTCTATTTAATTACGCAGTCCCCTGCTATGACCATTATTAGAACACCTACGGAGCAAGATAAAAAATGGATCAATTAGACATTATTATGTCTCTCATCGTATCACTTGCTTCAATTTTTTCTCTTGGATACGTGCGCTATGATGTCTTGCCACCAGTAGGATCAACGCTATTTGAAACAAAACGAAATTAGACGTCATAGAGCAGTTGAAAGAATTGTGTAACATCTTGAGGAGCATGGCATGGCGCTCTCCAGCAGCAAGCATAATTCGAGAGGGGGAGGTGAAAGGTAATACAATATATTAGGGAAAGTTGTCCCTCAAAGCAAATTAAGTTCACTAAATTCGTCACGTCACGACAAACTTATCATGAGTGAGAGAAAGGGTACGTGAGCGTGAAACCGGATGTGCACACCCGCTGTCAGAAAAGAACAGAAAAAGGTAGACAATAACATAATTGCCACTAATGAACCAAAAATGTTCGAGTTAGGGAAACCTCTGAATAATTATATGACCTGTAATTTTGTTGTAATTTCCTTAACATCATGCTTCCTTCTCCTATCTCTTCGGGGATAGATAATATGCGTGAAAGCTTATAAGTGGGACACAAAGGAGTCTCTTTTTGCCCACTTCCAGTATGAGAGAGAGAGAGAGAGACTGTCTGCAGTGTTGTACTACTACTGCTGCATATCAGGATCGTGGGAAGGGAAATGGTAAAATCTGTAGCATCATGTGTGTAGCTTTACACTTGCTTTATATAGTCATGCAGCCAGTATTCTGTGGTGAGCTGGAGAGACCAAGATGACAAGACTGAAAACCCACTTTCATTCAGTTTGCGCTTTCTTCTTTTCCTTCTTACTACGGACGGACGGAGGTTGGAGCCAGCAGAAGAAAATTGGGATGCTAAGCCGTATAGGAAAGCTGATGGAGGAGTATATAGTTCCTTGTTACTTCCCAGGGTAGATGAAGGGCTCCACAAGGAATGCGAATGCACAATATAATGAGAGTCATTGATGCGCTTTCTTGTATTAACAGCTTATGAATAATTCATGAAGACAAGAGTAAGTGTAGAGGGAAAGGGTAGTAGTAGTATGAGTTGCGACAGAGTCTGAAAAGGACGGCTCTTTTACCCGTACGCTTATGTAGGGTTTCATAATATGGTATTCTTGGAGTATTACCTATACACTGGTATATAAATAAGCGTATACGTGGCCACTGCTCTGACTTGACTGAATGCTGTTATATTCCCTCTCACAGCTGCCTAATAATTCCGGACGAGGTGCCTAAAACCTTAATACCGTTACTACTAGAGAAATTAGGGACAGCCGAGGATTTTCTATTTGGATACAAAGAAGGGAGACAAACAGACATTTGGACAAGTAGAGAGAGAGAGAGAGCTGAAGAAGATAGAAAGTGGGCTAGTATAAATATATGAGCAACCAGAGCAAGTTGGGCATTTCGCCTTCAGCAAAGAGTGTTTTTGATAAATATTCCGTCCGGGAGAAAAGCGGTCTTTTACATGAGGTAAATACATATGTAATAGCGAGTGAGAATAATAAGAGAGGAGGAGCAAAAATGACGTGTACTTACCCACACAGAGGACAGATGAGCTTTGTCTCACCGATCCGACCCTGCAAGCATTTGGCACAGAAGGAATGATAACAGGCCAACAGTCTGGGATCCTCATACATGTTATTACAGATGAGACAGAGGAGAGGATTACGGGAGCAGGATTCTAAATTTTCCAAATCGTGATGTGGAACCACTCCACTCGTCCCCGTATCACCTCCACCTCCTCCCCCAGCACAACCCGGGTTTCCTCCGCCACCCCTTCCACAGCCCCCACCACCACTGTTGCTTCCAGTCCCGCCAGATGAGCCTCCTCCACTTCCCAGCCTACCCCCAACCCCTCCCCCAGTTCCCATGTCGCCGTCACTGATTCCCGGAGGAGACATTACCCCGTCACTTCGATGATTGTGGTGAGCCCTCTTCTTACTCGACTGATGTGGCGGATACGTTAATTGCCGCTGGGAGATGTGTTCTGTCGAATTGAGACCGGCTCGAGATGACGACGGTGCGGTGGTGTAGAAGCCACTTGCAGTCACCGGAGGAGGCCGTTGCCAGCGATCAAGCGAAGTGCTTACCACGGGCTGCTTCGCCATGGCGTAGCGTACACACACAAACACAGCCAATCGTATAAAACAAATGTACGTTTTTACTACCGTTCTAAACCTTTTTAACGATATTACGCGTGCCTCTCCTCACCACATGCAAGAACCCCTTCAGTAAACTACTATATTGCGAGCTACTGGGTCAATATGTGTCAACAAGAAGGGCAATAAATCCTCGGAGCATTCATTCTTTTACTCGACAAGTATATCTTGTATCATATCACACTACAAAATATGCTATGCATATGTCGAGGTCGGCTTTTTTGTTTTTATTTTTTGTTGAAATTGCATTTCACTAGAAAATATATACAGCACGTTGAATTATATATAGCTTGCATACATTTCTGAACGTATTGCATATATTATGTATATCGTTTCGACGGCTTCAATTTTTGTATCTCATTCCAAGATCTCATCAACAAAAATTGAGTATCATTGACTTGAACAATAATATACAATACGGGATTATTTTCTATTATGATCACGACGACACGGCCAGCAGAGTACACATTGAGAGACGCGTCGCGTATTACAATAACTCTATATGCTTCTTTTTTTAAATAAAAAAAATTGTGAAACTACTTTTCTATTCTATGACGAAAAAACTCTTGAGTTGACTACGCGAACAATAAGTCAAGACGAAGATCTGATTGCCATCTTTGACTCTAGATCTACCGCTACAGTTCTGCTGTCTACAACACGACTACTACAATTTTGTTGCGTCAACTCTAGTAAAATCCGCATAGCTAAGTGAGCATACATACCTACAATTTTTCCTCGATGTGAGGAGGATGCCTTAGAGAGAGAGAGAGAGAGAGAGAAAGGAAAGTGAGACAAGGTCTGCTCTCTGCGAGATCTCTCAAATCATATGCTGCTAGCTACTGGCAGTGGTGGTGTTGTTGTGTGCTCCTGCTCTCCTTACTTTTCTCAGAAAGAAGAAAAGGGCACTGCTGTTGTCGTATTTTTCTCTTGCCGACGTAGTAATATTAATGGTGCTTTGAAGTAGCTTGTTGTTGTAAAAGAAGAAGAAAGTAGTAGTAGTAGTAGTAGTGTGCACATAATATGTAGTTACAATAAAAGGCGGCGGTATATGATACAATAAGTAACAAAGGTTGAGAGAGAGAGAGAGAGAAAATTCTCTTATTATCTCAAAATACTTAGGAGTTGCATATGGCAGTGGTGGTGTGTGGCAGTCGTCCTTTCAAGACATTTGCAGAGAGGGAGAGAGAGAGAGAAAGGGGAAAGCAAGTTTAGTGAATGAGTGAAAGTACGATCGGAAAAGCCATATCACGGCAAGCTCATTCACTCACACAGACACACACAAGTTTACAGGGGTATAACACACACTAAGAATTCGTCGTTCGTGTCCCACTCAACTCACAGTCAAGTATTATATATATTTTTTTTTGGGTAATATTAAACGAGAGGGAAAAGGGTGCCGCAGCAGCAGGGCAGTAGTATGTAGTTGATGTTGTTGGCTAGTATCAACTTTTCCTATCAGGTTATTTCTCCTTGTCCTTTCTCAAGTGCATGAATAAAGGGAAGAGGGATATATCGAGGGAACGAGACAGAGGGAATGGAGAGTAGTGTCTCAGCTGAGACACATTCGAAACCCTTTTACTTCCTATTCTGATTTTCAACGCTCTCCTCTTGTCGCTCTCAATGGCTTTTGGTTAGCTATTGGTGCAACTACAAGTCCTACTTGTGGTGCTGCTGCTGCATGAAGGGATGATAGTGACAGAGCTCGAGTTGTTACTTGAATGATAAGTACGTTGTACACACATGTCTGGGTTAAGCAAAAATTGGGGAAAGCATCATCGTCACACTAAAAATATTACAATCTGCCTGCGTGTGTGTGTCTGTGTGCCTCTTTCCAGAGACATAATATACACGATAACAGTGATTACAAGACGTGGGTTGGGGGAGAGTCTTTTGCCGAAGGAATGGGCACTCACTCGCAACTCACTCACACAAGTTCAATTAAAACTGGCAAAGCGGAATGACTAGAAATGGATCGGATTTTGATCAGTACTTTTTATTTTGCTATTGACAAATCAGGATGTGGTAGGAGGGTATCGCGTATTCCACGTTGTTGCTGTGTACATTTGTGTTGATGTGCTCGCTGCTCGTGCGGCATGCCTCGTTTTTAAGAATAGATGAATCAGGTCGGTCGGTCCGTTTCTGTTTGCTGATGATCAGCGAGTCTTTCTCTCTCCACTCGACTCACACACACACACACGTCGTATTTGCAGGAGCAATCAGTTGGATGTGCAACCAGAGGTTCACTCCACTCACTACCACTCACTGAGCTTGGAAAATCTTTTCTTGGTCGGAAAGGAATTTGAACTGACGACTGGAAAGGGAAGAGCTAAAAGACGACTAGAAGCAGCGAGAGTTGAGCTGGCATAGGCGATCACTGCCGCTATATTATATGTTATTCTGGTTTACTAACTCCTTCCTTACAAAATATCACCGAGAAAGCAATATCATCCATGGAACGGCAGCAGCAGCAGCAGCAGCAGTGGTCTTGGCTGTTCAGTTAACCAAAGCGTAGATGGGAAAGAAAACAGAGCCAAGGCAAAAACGGAAGAAGTGGGTCGGGATGTAGTGCGCATCCCATCCGGAGACATCCGACCATGTAGACTGAAGAATTTTTCCACGATCAGTCTAACTATATGCTTAAACATCCATATCCCTTGTGTGGTTCACTAAGCGAGTAAACTGTAGGCAGAGGCACATCCAATATACTATACGTTCGTTTTATACTGTCTCATTGCTCAGTTCACACTTTTTCCATGCATGCAAACATATTCAACAATGGGATAGAGAAAAAAAGGAGATGGACTAGCTCTCTAGCTCGTCACGTCATCAAAAACTTTCTCCTTTTAGTTGAGAGGAGTAAGCAAACCGTTACAGATGCAGTGGGAAGTGAGCATGCAGGCATTTGGATTGCTTTCTACTGATCACATACATATGTACATGTGCTACTCATGCATAATGCTTGCTTTAAAAAAATTGGTTCAGTTTTCATGTAGGCAGACACACATTCACACACGATATGTGTGTGCTTTTTTGGTAGGTGAAAGTTTTGTAGTATCGTTGTACCATGGGCATGAGTGAGTACAAGGGAATACATAAGTAATGTAAATGCACAGACACACACACACATTCATACTATGTGATGTGATAGTTCAAGTTAACATTTTTCAAACAAGTCTTACTTACAGGGTGCTTTTAAAAACAGAGTAAAAAGTAACTCTCAAGTTTGCCAGTAACAAAAGGGGTACCACTCTACTGGATACGCGTTCATGACCATAACACGTTTAGATTGTAAAGCAGTCGTTGTATGGGCTAATGCATCCTCCGTTATTGTTATTACTGGTGTGTGACAAGACATGGACACACACACGAACCAAGGCATGTGCCACATTCATCTCCTCTTTCTGAGACCACCACGATCGGGAATAGAAGAAGGGCCAGCGGAAAGCAATTTCCTCGTTTCATTCACGCCCTTCACTCATTCGAGTCAAGTTGCACGCTTTGCTTATATACAATATGTCCTGAATATCATCCAGGAAAAATTTTCCCCAACATATTTTGATTGATCTTTCTCTTTTTATTCTTTCCGATCCAAAAAAAAGTGATCCTATAGAATAGAGATGACGCAAAGTCAATGCCCAGAATAGTAAAAATAAGCATACGTAATGTAATATACAGCAAGAAATAACTGACGGCACTATAAAGTAATTTTATGTGAAACGATATAAAAAAAAGTGATGAAACTATGTAGCATAACTCAGGAATAGCATGAATTGACGATATATGCGTTATTACCCCGGTCAGTTTAAGTGATCCTGTCAGGTACTACTCTACTATAGCTCGCAGAGGAGGGCAGTAAGGTCCAATTAACAGGGTAATAATAATGTACATTTCCTTACTTTGCTCGTTCCCCCACGACAGTAAAACTAAGGTCTCTCGTTACGTCTCCTCGACATGTGACATGCATTTGTAATACTCTCTATATGGTTAAAGTAGTTGCCAATTATGTATTAGTGTCCTAGTGGAATTGGTACGCCAAAAAATTCAACAAGATATTCGATGATCAGATCATATATATACACACACATGGCGAGCAGGAGAGAGATCAGGGAGAATGGTACGAATACAGGGTGAGTAACATGTAACAGCAGGAATCTAGTTGGGTTGGGAGTTTGGAAACCAAGCTAAAAATATGATAAAGGGTAAGGAAGAAGAGTGCAGTGAAGCAGATGCTGCAGGGACCTCAGTGGAATAATAGCGTAGAAAAGTCAGTTGATGCTAATTGACCGAATAAGTCAAGGAACGTGAGCATAGCAAGCAGCTGGAGACGAGAGGACGACCAAAAAGGAAAAGAAGAGTCTCAACACTATATATACACACACGGCCGGAGAGGGTCTTGTGAAAGCACGGAGAAAGCAGGAGGATATTATTGCTAGATTTATAAATATAGATTCACGACGGTATACATGCGGGTGTCTAGGAAGGAATGGGTGAAGCAACGATGTGAATGGAAAAGTAAAAGAGAAACTGGGAAGTGTGCCAATACACCAAGTAAAACATAGACCGTCATTTATCAAAATCCTCTGAAAGTACCATGATTTGCAGCTCCAGAGTACGGAACCAATTGAATCTGAAATGTTTTCGCACTTGATGGATTTCGAAAATTGATTTCATCGTCAAGTATAAAAACGCACATATGGCACAAAATAATGCCACATTCGAAGGATATTAACACTTCCGTCGCATGACAGACAACTAGCAATTCACAATAAATTTGCTTTCTTTCTGCGAAAATATAAACATGGACTCCGTACACAGCAGGAATACATGGAACCCATGTTTTATATAGTTCGTTTTAGGGTATATATTACTTCACTATTAACTCACCTGTGTGGACTATTGTTCAATGCATTATACGGAAAAAAGGAATGTATGCATGCATTTTCAGAGTAGGAATATACGCATTTTGATACAGCAATTTCGGAATATGTTCCTAATGTCTACCAAGAAAAAAAAATGAGACAAAATGCCTTACAATTAAGTTCTACAAACACCAACGATTGTCTTTGAACATTTAGCCAGAACAGTTTAATAAAATCTCCATTTTCTGTTAAAGCACATACCTAATATCGGTGTCGTAATCTCGGCTTGTTTTTTACATTAGATTTTGTCTCCCCATGTATATGCCTCAGTTTCTCATTTTCATTTATAGTCTACCTACACGGGGAACGTGGAACGAGATGCGGTTTATTGAGGCTGGCGAAGTACACAATTTACACCGGTAATCCACCACAAAAGTAAATTAGCTTTCTAAATAGCAGGTCCTGCTGATTGCACCAAAATTCTTCTTAATACCA